>PVLA01005778.1:120000-138441 GCA_004027455.1 Hydrochoerus hydrochaeris | reverse complement strand
ACCCGTACACACACGGACACACTCACACTCAACACACACAGACACACACGTTTGCCCTACCCCCCCACCCCTGGCCCCCACCTTTTCTTACCCCTCCCCCTTCCAAAAAAAGCATACACACAACAACACCCACCCCCCCAAACCAAACAAAAACCTAAGGACAAGTTCACTGGCTGAAGATGGTGGATTGACACTGACTCAGACAGAAGCAGGTTCACCAGGAAATCTGGTCATCCCGATTTCTGACAGTTGCATTTCCTCTGTGAGCCCCCCCCCTTTTATTAACTCTGTTCCATGTTTAATCAAGGATCATGTAGATGGCAAAAGGAGAGACAGAGAGAGGAGAGAAGAAGAGAGGGGGGAGAGGAGAGAGACAGGAGACAGGAGGTTTTTTTTTTTTTTTTATTGTGTTCTCCTGGATTTTCAGTGGCTTGATCCCTATAAACGTGGAGTGGTTAAAGCTCATATGTAGAATTATATTTTTAGTTGGGTGGATGGATGGAAGAGTAAGGGAGAGGCTGCGGCTGCCGCTGCCTTTTCGGGTGTTGCTTAGATTAAGGCTGAGACTTGGCTGCGATTGGGACGCGACAGTGACACGGGCATCGATCGCTTCCATTGAGAGCAATGCAAAAACACAGCCCGGGTATGTAACACTCTCGGTGCCATCAACACTTGCTTTACTTTATATTTACTGGCAAAACTGACAGAGCAAGCTTAGACTTTCTTTCTTTCTTTTTTCCTTCTTTCTTTCTCTCTCTTTTCTAATGGAAGACTAAAAATAATTGTTTATAGAGATTGTTGGAAAGCATGGGGCTTAAATAAAACAGAAAGAAGATATTTTGGATTATTTCACTACCTCTGTGACTGTGTTAGAGTTCTTCTTCACTGAGGAGCCTACTAAAGCGAAGGAAGATTTTCTTTTCTCTTCCTCACCCTTAAAAAAATCCTTAAGGGAATATTTGATAGTTTTCAAGGTTTTCGGTTTCAATCAGCAGGAAGGCACACAAAAATAAAAGATGGCTAGCCAGCTGTTTTAACCTCTTGCACCTGGTATCAGTGTGGGGATCATAAGTTTTATACAGTTATTTTTAAATGGTGCTAATATTTATGACATAAACTGTTGAAGAATATCACTTTGTGTTTATTCAATGGCGAGCTGCTTTTGTATTTAAAAAAGTAAACTCATATTCAAGTGTTTTCATTTTTTTCTAGCAATGAAGATAGGGTCAATGAAATATGGGGCAAATACCATAAATCTAAAAAGTGAAATGTACCCAAAGAACAAAGAAAGGTCAGGTAAACCAGCTGTGTAAGTCAAAGCCATAGCACCAGCTATGGGGTTGGTTAGTGGACTCTGGGTCTGTGAAGTGAAAGTTGCCCCTTAAAGTTTAAAAATGAATAAACTGACTTCAGCTCCATTGTAATCTTTTGCAGTTATTAGCAGATGAGGCCAAATCTGTTCATTAATTTTGAGCTAGTTGGATTATTTTCAAAGATGCTGCACCAAAAAAAAGGAAAACATAAAGGAGGCAAAGAAAATTGCTGTTTAATATTGCAGAATTTACTGCTTCCATTCTGACCATGAGCCTAAATTTACACAATGAAATTTGATTATCTCTAATAACAATATTAGATCCTGCATTGGATGGATGAGAATTGAGGTGGTTTTGTTGATTGCAAGGGTTTAATGTTGCATTTCAGAATCTGATGTGGTTTGGCCTCCCTTCCATTAACTGGAAAACCCCTGAGGTTTTACAATTATTTCTTAAAGATAATACATTTAAGATTGCATTGGTAGGCTGAAGAAAAGTCATAAAGGCAAGAAGGGAAGCCCTTAATAACTCTTGAGATTCAGACATGTTCAGCAGTTAGATTGGCTCTGACTTCACCAAGGGTCGACAATGTGTCATTTCCACGAAGCCAAATTGCCCTCTGCCTATATGATATTAATGTGCAAATCAATATTTCAGGGATTAAATTTCCCTTCTTCATTTTTTATGGTTTCTACCTCAATAAGTCTCAAGTCTATTAGAAGAGGCTGGATGATTTAAAATCTTTCACTGCAGAATGGCTTGTCGTAGTCTTGTTTCACAGACCATTTTAGGATTTTTGTTATAAAGACTAAAGGAATCCTAAAGAAATCCTAAAGAAGTTGTGAAGTAGTATAGAGCCAGACTCAATAGTGTAAAGCCCTTGTTCGATTAAGAGATAAAAGATATTGGAAATATCATATATATGTTTATGTAATATATATACATTCTGCTGCTTTAAAAATATTATGTTAATCATCTATTGATTTATTTCAAAATCAATTGAAGCTCCTTTCTTATTAGTGATTTGTTCAGCATTCTTGAGGAATGTGTTAATTTTCTTAAAGAACGTACATGAATTAGTTTGGTGTGAAATTATTGTGGGGGACAGAGTCTCATTTAGCAACATTTTTCTAAGAAGTAATTCTAGAAACCATTGTTTGTGAGAGTAATACTCAAGTGGTGTTATTTGCATATACTGTTGTCATAACTATATGGCATTTTGTAGCTGAGTGACTCAACTGATACCTGTTAAATGAGGCCTTCAGTTTTTTTTTTAATATTTTATTTCTAGCACTTAGTAGGGACATTTCTTTTTACCCTCTTGTAGAAACACAGCTATAAAAGACATGTGATTTGCTTGAAAATGATACAAAGAAGAAATGGGGGGGATCAAAAATAAAAGATTGTGACTTTATCATATAATCTTGGGAAGGCCTACTGTCCATCATTTGGTCGTGTTTTATAGTCTTACACCATCTGGACCAAGTTCCGCACAGCTGCACGAATTTCATATGTGATAGAACATTTTTTCCATTCAGTGTGAAATGTTCCTTCCTAAAAAACGTACACCAGACTCGCTTAATTTAGTCTGTTAAAAGAAATGCACATGAAAAAGGACAAAAGGCTCTTTAATCTCTGCAAGCTGTTTGTTTTTCTTCAAGATTCCTGTCTATTTGGGTTTGAAAAGTCATGTTTATTGAGGAGAAGATTCTGAGGTGTGACATTAAAATAATATATGATTTTTGGACTAGTGGCCATGCTCCTGCTTAATTTGCAAAACTACTTTTTATGCCTGTCAAAACACAGAGTTAATCTATCCTTATTTACAGTTAATCTCAATAAAATTAATCTTAACTATGCTTTATTCAATGGCTTAAAATATCTAATTATATTCAATTAACTGTTGTCATAGTAATTAACATTGCTTAATTGCTTCTGCATATATTTATGTAAAGCTCATTAAGTGCTGCTGACTCCTTTCCCCTTTCTACTTGCTATTTTTGCTGTTGTCAAACCATTTTCATCTCCCAAGGTTTGACAGTGTCAATGAGAACAAATTCTTTCTTAACGTTTTCTTGAAATGAATGCCATTGCTTTGCTTTGAAAAGATACTTGTTATGAGCCTTTAAAGACTAATCCATTCCCCCTCTTCATTTTCCTTATCCCTGGTCTCTAGAACACTCACAAAATATTTTCTGTCATTGTTGCTGGAAATATGAGAAGCCAGGTTAAGCTTTGTGTTTATAAGCGAGGAGACTTTCAGTGTCTGCCTAGGGGCTGTACCCACAGGCAGAGGTTTTTTTGGTGTGTTTTTTTTTTTAAACCTCTAAGACCAATTTAAGGGTTAAAGAGTTGGCCAAGGTTCAGACTGAGAAGCGCCCAGGAAAAGTGCATGTGAATATGTACAAGTTTCATGTAATTAGTGCTTAATTATATTAACATATGCAAATTGTCAACTTAGGAGCTTGTTGAGCTGGCAAAGATCAGCTAGGCACAATTGCTGTACTGTTCTGAAACAATAATGGATTTCAAGTTGGATTGTGGAAACACATAACTAGCTATCTAATTTAACTCATACCATGGTGAAATTTCATTAGTCTCCATGGAGACTGGTTTAATTGTGCTGACTAATGTACTGGGCTGCAGAATGTCCTAAAAAGAAAGCGTTGTTTGCCTAATCCACCTTACAGTGACACTTGTTTGTACATGTTTCCCTTGTGTGGGAATTTGCATATGCAAATAAATAGTTTCTCTGCCCCATTTGTCATGGCTGTTCATTACCCATGAAGAGGACATTGTTACTAGGCTGTTACTGAGTCTCCCAAGACAGGATAGTGTCAACCAGTCCAGCTACATTCTTTCATAATTTGTTTCTGATTAATAGACCAAAGTGAGTCTCATTCTCTTTGGGCATCTGTATAGAGAAGGTCAGTTCTGTCACAGAAAAACGTTTCTACAGTAATTGAAGTTCTTCTTCTTCTTGTTCTTCTCCTTCTCCTTCTCCTTCTCCTTCTTCTTTTTCTTCTTCTTTATTTTCCACCAATTGGGTAACATAATCATATATAAAGTAATGTATTCTTGTTCTAAGAATGCCTCTACTGATAATCTCTAGTTTCCTAAAGTAAGATAGGAAAAGAAAGGAGATTCTCTTATTGGAATATTAATCCTGTTTTTGACAGAAAGGTAAACTGATATAATTGCTTTTCAGTGGAAGGAATGGGGGTTTATACAAGTGTGAAAGCATCGGAAAAGGATTAGCATTTTTTTGCATAATGAAAAGCTCTGTTGAATAGGGTCCTGAATGGCTGACTGAATGACTAAGATGAAAGGAAGATGAAAATGCAGACCTCTCTTTCTTTACGCCTATGCTCTACTCTCTAAAGTTATGTTTGTCCAAGATTTGAAAAAACAAGCAGAGGCTGAGATTTCAGCAACTTCATAAGATGCCCTAAGTTTTCATCATCACTGGGAAGTACTATGTATGACAATAGTGTACTAGAGGATGATCAACAGAGGTTTGTATGTGAAAGAGTGTTCAGAAACATGCCAGGCTAGCCAAATATTGACTATTGGGTATCAAGAATTCCCAGCACTTTGCTGGCAAAAACAGTTATTTTAGAATAGGCCAGGGGCATGGCATGAATACTTAGTTCATTTACAGTTGAATATGTAGTATGCTTTTTTCTCTCTCCATCAACTATAAATAAATGTCCCAATTGGCAGAATACTTCACTTGGAAATGACTTGTGCATTCTGACTATTGGCAATGTTAAGTGTTTTAAGTGGCCTATCAGCTTCAGTGGCTGGGAGGGGACAGTAGAAGAGAATACAGAATTATCTTCTTAGAATTTAGCACATAAAGTTCTGAGTGCAAACTTCATGTTGCTTTGTAGTTATACTGAATATTTTGTTTTTAAATACTTTCACAAAATACCAAGATACTGTATTGTCACTTGTTAGGGTTGTAGCTGGTTGTCAGTTGAAAATGTGATCAGGATTCTTCATGATGTTTCTTTCGCCATAATTAGGTCAGTTAAAATTCCATCAGTGTTAAGACTCTTTCAAAGGCAGGAATTGGTTCTTCTGTATATATGTAAATCAATAACAGTATAGATAATTATTTATATGTATATATTTTAAACAAGCTCTTTCTGTTTTGAGGTCACCACTCATGATACATTGGGAGATTTCTGCGGATATTAACCCACCTGGTGTGTTGCTGGCTTGTAGAACTTCCAATTGCCTCATCACTTCTGTGGCTTAGTTGCTGAGGTACTATTAAGATGGTTATGTGGAAACTTGGGAAATCAGAAATATTTTCATGTAAATTAAAGTGTAAGGGTTACCTCTTCAGTACAGCATATTGTAAAGGAAAACTCTTTGATCTTTGTTATATAGTCACCAAAATTCTTACTAGAATCCTTTTTAAAATTTGTCAAGAAATTCTGGATTGTTTCAAAAACTTTTATGGTTCACTTTATGATATACTTGAGAAAAGTCTTAAAAGAACAAAAAAATCCACATGGAGGCTATTCTTTTACATGCATAAGGGCTTGTTAAGGTATTTCCATAAGAAAAATGTGTTAATTTAAAAAATAAATTCATTCATATTTTAAGACATTGTTAACCAGGCACCATGTGTTGTAACTGGCAATTTTCCAGCCACCATGGAAGTGGATCACACATGGGTTAATAGTAGCTTATGTGATGTCTGCATTCTTAGGAAATGGGCAAAAGCCCAGGGTATTCTGATATCAAGATTTTAGGAATCAGACAGAAAGCAGAATATATGTTTATATGGGAACATATGGACACATGTGAGAACTAAAAGTGCACAGTTTCTTTTGGCACTTGTTTTAGTTATCCCTGATGATATAACCAAGATCTCAGTGCACTCACAGTCTTTGATGGCTAAGGACAAAATGGGCTTTTAATGAGGCTCAATAACATTATTTTCTTGCATAAGGATTGTTCCTCTTGTGATCTTGCTGGAGTTGATGTTCTGTTAATTCCCTCGTTTCAGAGGTTCACCAGTTGTCCTAAAAGTTTGGTATGATTTCACATTTGACATGCAATCCTCAGCTCAGGAGTGGCTACTTTCTACTTCACTGTTCTTCTAAAGGTTTGTGAGTGAAAGAAAATATTTATCATTTGAAGGCATTTTTAAATGTATGCTGAATTTAAGAATATGCTAAAGTCATATTTGGCAAGCCAAAACTCTAATATAAGTAGCCACTTTAACATTCTTCAGCTAAAAAAGCAAAATTTAAAACTTTGACCAAATTGACTAGTATCTTATAATGCTCTCACAGTCTATGCAGGTCCTGTAGGTGTTTTCAGCATCCAGGTTGGTATCAATGGGCAAGCATCATATTTTTAGATGATAGATCATTTCTAATGTTTATTGATCCTGGGAATACCTGACTGGTGCTTAGATGATAATTACTGAGAGGTCCATATTACAGCATACCACTAAAAAGGAAGTACATCGGTCCAATTTTAAAACTATAAGACCAGAAAGCAATCTAAAAAAATTTACTAAGATCTAAATAATTTTAAGTAGGGAAAATTAACTTTTGGGTTAAAATGCACATTTTATAGCTGTCCATAAAATTATTTTCCTTCGCTGTAAAGAAAGGAAATCTGTACCTGTATTAAAATACAGAAACCTGAGCTGATGTATGCCACCTGGCTACATTGTTAAAATCAAAACAAAACTTTATAAGAGGAAAGTTTTTGGAGAATCTTAAAATTTGCCTGTTTGAGAGAATAAATTCAAGAATTCCAGTCATTGTTAGATTTATATTTTGCAGGACACCTTTATTAAACCTGCAGTACTTTACTATTGCAGATTCTCCAGAATTGTGTTTCTATTACTTTTAAAAATACCTTTAGGACTAGTGTGGTTAAATTTAAGACATATTTAATTGACTTATAGAGAATGAGAATAGTTATTCTGTTTTGGCTTGTTAAATATAATTGTTTTCTCCTCTTTAACATTGCTGTACACAGACACATACACACATACATACCTTCTTTCCAAGTTAGTTTCTCTTTCTTCTTTCATTTTGGTAGCCTGTAGAATTTTCCCTCCACAGACAAAATTTCTTTCATTTTCTAAAAATTGTTCAGTAGTCTCGACAGAAAAGATCAGACAGTATTACTAGAAACTATCAAAATGTTACAGCATGGGGACTATGTTAAAGTCATTAAAATGAGTTTAGGCAGCTAATTTTAAAATGTGGAATATTGAGTACCAGAGAAATTATCATTATCTTACCAAACAAGGTAGGTGAATATGAAACCAATAGTTTCACTGCATGAGTGACTTTGATGGCTGAGGAATGGTACAGAGAGGAAAAGGATGATATCTGTCCAGTGGTCCTTTAGCGGTGCTGTGGTCTCCTCTGACAGTGAGTTCTATTACTGAAACAAAACAAGTAGAATCTGGACAGCCTCCTATCACTGTGACTATTGAACATATTTTTACATTAACTAGAAGGTTGGACTAGGTTCTTTGAAAGGCCAAGAAGAGCCTATGATTCATAAAGATACTGATGAGCTCAGTGACTTAAAATGCATTTTTGATAATGATAAACATGGTGTGAACAAGTGCAAAGTTTCTGTTCCATGTTGGGAAAGTAAATGAAGACAAGGCTGGGATGTGTTAGAGGCAGTTCAATGTGTAGAAAGAATGACTGTTAAAGCCAGACATTTTATGGATTCTTTTTTAAAATTCCTATTCATATTAAAATGTGTTTATTATTGGATTTTAAATTTTAGATACTTGAAAATGTAACTTGTGTTTCGGTTAGTGAATAACCAATAGGAATCATGTCAAATCTTTAAGACACCTGGGTTAAATTCCTCCTATGGGTGACTTTATACCAGTTATTTAATCATTCTGAGCCTCAGTTTCCTCATCTGTATCCCAAGGTTGTTTTAGAGGTTACATAAAGTGTTCTAAACATTAAAATAAATAAATGTGACAGGATATGATGCTTGTTCCTGTGTTTCCTCTTTTTTTTCCCAGTAGTAACTGGTTTGAATGTAATGCTTAGCTAAAAACCATTAAAGCAAATCTACATAGAATAGTTGGAGCAGAGTTGACTTTCTCCACAAGAGGAGATAGAAACAAGGCAATGAGCGTGTCTAAAACATAGAAAAAAAGTAGATGACTTCTCACATTGGTTGCTCATTGAGAGTACTTGGCAACCAGGTTGGTAGGTGGTTAGTCGTCCGCATCATTGCTATCTGCACTCCATTATCACAAGTTGATTTGGTTCTGAGGGCTTCTAGATATTTTATGCATTTATGGGTCTTTATTTTTCTAAGAAGCAAATTAGGACAGAAATAGTTTTTAAATAATTCAAACCTTGGTCTATCCAAATGAACTCAAGATGCCAGACTATGCATTAAACACAATAATAGAAGAGACCACAAAGATTATTTCAGTCATGCAATTGACCCAGTCTGCTTGAAAGCCTTTGAATTAGAAGATTTTCTGAAACTAGATTAAACATCATAGAACTACCTTTCTATTGGGCATTAGCATACTTTGATATCACTATGAAAGGAACAGGTAATGTTACATGGTACCCTATTGACCAAAATTTGTATCAGCCTAGAGAACTAATCCAACTATTAAAAACCTAATAGTATCTATAGAACTCTTAAATTTTCTTGGGGGACTTTTTAATAGCCAAACCATGAGTCTTCACCTTGTTTAACTTTTTGAAGAGATCATAATCCTGTATCTCTTTACGGTAATGTATTACTCCAGAGAGGACTACCTAAACTGAAAGACTCACTGAGTATTAATAAATATATAAATACAATTTTTGTATCATCTCGAAAATTAAATCTTGTGTTTTTAAAAAATCTTTCTGTTATTAATAATTTCTCATTATTATACATGCAAGCTACATATTTATACACAAAATTATTTAAATTTTATTTTAAATGCAAATATATTTGAATTGTAATTTCACAGTTTTGTGTTTGATTTTTGTTTAATATTAATGTCTGTTTGCTTCTTAATACTTGTTAATCCATTTCCTAAAAGTGGGTGATGTCCTATATTGTGGCCATTATAAGAGGCCATGGCTTTTGACGGTTTATTTACAACACATATTGTTTAGGCTAAACATTTATTGAATACAAATCAAGGTAATAATACCCTTCACTGAAAGAAAGCAGTTAATATCTTTGCATTTTTCATGATTCCTAAGAATTTCTACAAATAAGTTGCAACCTCTATGAGGGCAGCATCCGGGTCTGTTTAACCATTGTATCCGGTGAGGGACACACCAGGGGGAAAAGCCTGGGTGCTCCATAGGTATCTGCTGAGTGAATGAGTTGTAGTGAAAAGCATTTATAGAAAACTTCAGTTTGATGTAACACTAGGTTCTGCCTCTTCTCTTGAAATCTAGATCCTGAAAATAAACTTTCAACCTTAAAAACAGCTGGGCCTGTCTTGGAAAATTCCAAAGAGAAAACTATCTTCTAGTATAATCTAACTGGGTTTTATATTAGAGCAGTAGATTGTTGCAGTCATAAGGATTATGGCACAAGCTCCTTATTTAACAGATAAAGAAACTGACGGTCACTGAAATTTCTGGAAAAAAAATCGTATAACTACAGGGCACAGCTGATATGTATGTGTGCTTGTGTATGTTCATGTGTGTGAATGCCTGTGTTTATGACAGCAAATTATGTAAATTTTTGCACCTTAGTTGGGTTAGCACTTTTCTTATATAAAGATTCTTAATATGAGAATAATTCGTTATGTGGGTTTTTTATTGGTGGAATTTTCCCAAGCAAAGAAGTATTCCTATTTCTGTGTTGATTAACTGCCTTAAAATTATGATGCTCAGCTGTTACCTATAGGATAGAAATTGCCTGAGAATTGCAAACTTGTAGGAAAAAAATGGGGCTGGGTGATCTGGTTCTTGAAATGCAGCAGGGTATAGATTAGGAATCATTGTAGTTTGCCAGGAGTTGCTGGTCATAGAAGCCTGCTTAAGTTCTCACTGTCAACAGGGAAATCATGGACAGCACTCAAAGGGGGCTCACCTCTGATTTATTCATAAACCTCACATGAGCACTTAGCTTTGTTCTTGCTCTAGAAAGGGGGACTGATACCAATAAGAACAGGAATAAAGAGCTCCTTGCATGGTCCAGGAGTGAATAGCACTTTACCTCAAAGCCTGACCTCCTTTCTCAGGGTCTGTTATGCCAGAGTTGATTCTGATTGGCTGTGTTTCCTCAGATGAATGGCAAGAAGAGGTTATAACAAGTATCTCCTCTGTAAATTCCATGGTGTATATAACAAGATGTATGCAACCAGAACTTAGGTTTGGATTTAACCTAAAGGTTTTGGCCTTTATACTAAATGGAAAAGCTTCTCTTTTCAAAGAGCTTGAAGAGTTTCACGTTTAATAATAGTTGGAGAAGCATTGTGTCTTTCTAATTGAAAAATACAATAATCTCAGAGTAAAACAGGTTTTGACAAACCATCCCCCCACTACAGTGAATTGAGAGAAATTTAATAATGGGGAAGAATTAAGAGGTTGGGAATAAAATAGGTACTACATGGGTAGAAACAAAGAAATGGGCTGGCTCGCCAATTGATTAATCATGTTTATCTTAGTAGCTTCATTTGTGTCACTTCACAAATTATACTTTACTGCAGTAGTCCTGCTGAGGAGAACAAGGAGAAAAAGTCTTTAAGAGACAGTCAGCTGGCTGGTTTACACTGGAGCAGAGGTTGGATGGAGTTACTTAAATCCCCAGAGCAATGTTCAGTTAATACCGGCACCCCTCCACCCCCTACAGCCATGCTAGCTTCACTTTTCTCTTTGATGGAGTTGTTTTGTTATTATTTACAGTGCATATATTTACAAGAATGGCTTCAGATTTGTACAACACACTACATGAACTCAGATGAGCCATATTGGGAGATGGTGATGAGAGTTAATGATATATCTTAGAGAAAGCCATCCTTCTATGCAATCACATCAGAGTTATCAGCTCATTTGTCATAGATGAAGTGAAAATGTCAGGACCAATGAGTGTATGAGTGGTGAAGAAGCAAAAGGAAGAGAGACAATTTTTGTGTGCTCGGAGTCAGCTGTGGCTTAGATTTACCTCCAGAAAAAATACTGGGATTAGCCAAAACTGTATAAATGCTTAGCATAACAGAATTGACTGGGAAAATAGAGAAGTAGAGGTCATGAGCATGGGTACATTTCCGGAGACATGCTCTAGACCAGTGATGGCTTTCAGGGATACAAATAGCCCACTCTAGCACATGTGCTACAGGTTTGCCACCACCGCTAGGCTTTTGTAGAGAAACTAAAGGAAGGAAAGAGATGATTTGTGAAAATTATTTTAAGGACTGAGCTGTATGCAGGATCATTTGTTTCCGGATTGAAGCGATAGGCTTAAAAGACATTAAGGGAAGAGCCATATAACATGCTAAATATGGCTTCTGTTTTAAATTTAGTTGCATTAAAAGCATTTCAATCTACATCTATCTAAACACTTTTTAGGAAGATAATAGTTAAATATGCAAAGGTAACATTCAAATATAAAGTGAAGGTGAGCACTTAATTTAAATAACAACAATTACCATGAAATGCTTGTTTCTTGAATTTACGAAAAACCCAGAAGCTAAACTTTCTTCACACAGAGTTCATTTGGAAACTTTAATTGAAAAGTAACTTATTTTCTTTAGTTAGAGAACTTCTTATCTTTGATAGACCAGTACTAGCAGATTTATTTCATTTTGGGCCCAGTTGAACAGTTCTCTTTCAGATAATGTATCCATGCAACCTTTTCTCCTTTAATTCTATTGATTTACAGTGTTAAAGTGAAATAATCTGATACCTGTTTCCTGTCCTTTGAGTATTTGTCGTCAAAGAGGCTGATTAGTTTTTTTTTCCCCCAGCTCTTTAGCTGTTTTAAATGTATAATTATCATTACATGTCATTTGATAGCTGCACTAATTGCTGCCAACTATTGTCTGTTTGCACTTAATGCTGAAACCTGATCAACATCCTGCTTTGGTTGATGTTTGGTGGTAAACTTTAATTAACTCTTATTGCATTGAAGAAGAGTTCAGGCTTGGTGCTAACTAATCATTTACCTTCATTATGTCCTGACAGCTCTACTTGTTCTTGGTCCTAATAGATACACCAGTCAGTAAATAAACCTGCAAACCTCATGCCTTGTAGTTACACCATACTGATATTTTGCTACTTAAAGTATAAGATAATTGGAACCAGATAATTAGTTAGGTTTACTATCTCTAGTTTTACAGACACTAATCTTAAATTGCTTCTTTCATGCTGGACAATTTCATTTTAATAGAAACTGTAGATTTGAGATAACATTATTCCTTCAACATGGTTCCTCTGAACATGCATCTTTTGAATCAATACAATTAAGCTTGTCTCCTGTTGGAATTCTTGTAATTATTTTTCCTGAAATACTTTTCCTGTAATGATATTGAAGTTAAAGTAATCAGGTTACCAGCAGATCATGTAAAATCCAACTCAAAATTGCAGGCTGCTTGATTTTAATTTGCCTGACATCAAGTTTGTTTGAAAAGGGGTAATATGTGGATAAACCAAGGAGCTTATAATTATGGTTGACATTTGTTTGTTTATAATGAAATCTAATTAAAGTTCATACATTTAAAACACAAAAGTTAATTACCGAATTGCTCACTTCACTGATGGGCAGCAGTCAAATTAGCTTACAGGCAAAGGGGGTAAAGAATGAGTCAGAGACTGAGACAGAGGCACAAATACAGAGAAAAAGGTAGAAAGAGAAAAGGGGAGGAGACAGAGATCACAAAACTCAAGCAAAAGACTTCATGATAGAAATAAGATAACTGATTAACCTGAGTGATCAGACATAAATTTTCCAATTTTTTATCCAGAAAAAAACTTGGCATTCCAGTTACATTCCCTATCATATCAGTCCTAATGCAGCCTTCGATATAAACTAATTTAAAATATTTACATGGAATATAAAAAGGGAATATATTTGGTGGAGTCTAAGAGTATTATATAGTAAGTGGCACTGGATAGTGATTTAAAGAATTATACATCTGACTTCCTTCATTAAAACTATTTGAAACTATGTGAAAGCATTGAAATCATTGCTCAGAGAATAGGAATGTTTGCTGGAATACCTGGCCTGTGATTAATTTTATGAAGATAATTATGGCTGATTTAGGCTGCAATGAATGAGTCTTTCTTTAAAAAAATATATGTACAATATTATACTTTTTGTTTCATTGGTTATGAGATCATATTGATAGAATTGTGAAATAATTATACAAGCATTTTCTCTTAACTATGCAATTGCCAGTAGTGCTGTAATCAGCTAATCAATTAAATATATGAATAGAGAAGGAAAATGTAGATGGAGATTAGAATATATCGTCATCATATTGTATAGGAGATAAACGTGTGTGCAACTGTTTTCAAAAACTTAGTAAATCTCTTCGAAGCCCAATATTCTATGGCTATATATACCTTAATAAATTAAAATTAATTTGTAAATGTTCCTATATGGTGATTTAAAACATTAGCAACTAAACACTCAGGTTATGTGTATGCCAGAGACTACTCCTTCAAATTTTTAAGACTAGCAATATAAACATATAAAATGCATGGCAACTATGATTTATAACTTCCAAAAGTGATCAATGTGGTCCATGTTTTTCTGAGGAAAGCTAAATGGTTCCATGTAAAACCTTCACATTTAGTAATGTCACACACTTGAACTTTCAAGTATGATAGGGATTTAAGAAAAGGGGTCTGAGAAACAAAATGATTCTGTTTATTACTGAAATACTTATAAAATTGAGGTTATTTTTTTACCAGTTTTTAGTATTCTCAGGGAAAATATATATTTAATATAATACCTGGTTGATTTGTAGATTTACGTTTCCTAGAGAAGAAAATTCAGAAGGAGTATATTGTCATTTAGCTCTAATCCCACTTACACAGGGGAGAAAAGGGGAAAATGACTGATATGTAAGTAAGTCTCCTCTCTAGCATTTGGACGTATCTTTTTCTTCTTTAGATGAAGCAAAAAAAAAAAAAGTCAATAAATTCTCACAGTATTGGCCAACAACAGCTTTCTAGTAATACTATAGCTGATTAGAACACCCATACCCTTTAATGAAGCAATCACTGCAAAACCCCAGTGTCAGCTGGAATACTAGCAAAACAGTAAGGAAAAAATCAGAAAGGAGCACTGAACATAATTACAGTTTGTGTCCTTGTCTCACACCAATACAAGTTATTCATTTTTAATTAGAATGAAAAAGAAAATTCGAAATTTATCTAGATTGGTTAAAAGAACCAAACTTTTTTGTTTTTCACATAAGTAGCTGAAGTATTTGGGTCCTTCTTGTTCACTGATTATGAAATCTTCCTGAAGCAAATACATAACATGGGTCATATAATAGTGTAATTTGGTTAAAGGCAGATTATTGATTCTTCTCTAAGGAAAGTAGCTGGGGTTTGATTAAAGTTGTAAAGAAATCCAAGCAAAATTCCTGTTTCCCACCACTAATGAAATTAAGAATTGTTGGACTCTTTGGTAAAGTACAGTACACCTTCTCTCTTTGGTTCTGAAATGTATGTGTTTAATGCTGTGTAATTGTCATATGAAGTCCATGTAGAATTTAGCAGTGTGAAAGAACAAAGAGAAATGAGGATGGGAAGAGAAAAAAAGAAAAAACCAGAAAGAATCACGGAGGGAGAAGAATATGTATCAACCACAAGTGTTCTATTTATAGAGAAGGAAACAAATCTGCGTTGAATAGCTAATTTAGGTTGTAATGAGAAAAATGAGAAGGAAAAAGGGGAAAATAACTTAGTTTACTCACTCATGTTTGTCTTTGCAAACTTTCCCTTCTTAAAAATGTGCTTGTTGCTAATGCTGAATATATTTGGTTACATCCTTCTATTCAAACTTAATTACCTTCTCCCCTTTGTCATGACATGGGTGGAAAGTTTTTGCCATGTCAGGAGAGGTCGTCACACATTCTTTTGCAGTTCTCTTCATTAATTCCTTCTTGCAGAAGCATTTTCTCTCGTGCTGGGAAGGTAGAAGGGTGTAACAGAAGAGCCCTGAAACATCAGCAGGAAGCTCTAAGCTGGTTAATGCAGTATAATTGTCTGGACATAGACTGGTCTTTGTTTGTGCGGTTCACTCCGAATCAGCTGTAATTAACTCCAGAGTGTTTCCAGATTGCCAGCAAAGAAAAATTACAGCTTTTCTGTTTTAAATTGTAAAGCTCACAAACATTAACTATGCAGATTGCATTTACTTTGATATATTTCTATCCTGCAAGAAAAAAAAAAAAAAAACAAAGCTTGCTTGGCTCCCCATCCCATTTCTAAAAATGTGTTTTTGGCTTTTGTTAAGTTATTTGATTTAGTGTCTATTGGAACATAATGGCTTCTTAATAGTTGGGTTTGAAACCTTTTTACTTAATATTTTCAGTCTTTTGACATCCTTGTATTTGCCTTGCTTCTTTGCTAATGTTTTAAATACTGTAATGGGAAAGAAGTCATGCAGTATTTTATGAAATACTAAACATCTACTAAAACAAGCAAATTGCAGAGAAAACTGACTCAAAGAAAACCTTAAAAGGTCGAGATCAAAGATACATTCTGATGTAACTGGTACTTCCACAGAGGTGCTTTACCTGTGGTTTGATATATCAAAAAACTGTGAGAAAAGGACAATTTCACTACCTTCTCTTGGTCAGCACACCACACCCTTTTAAAAGCTTCTGTACAGTAGTTTGTAATTAAGAATTCCAATACGGGTAGAAATGAGGTAGCAGTGTGAACTCCTGGTACACAAAAGATCTGTCAGCAACTGATAAAAAAAAAAAAAAGAAAAAGAAAAAAAATCCAGTCTAAAATCTTTTTTTTTTCTTTCTTTCTGCTGAATTTAACAATAAGGAATTTAAGCCTCAATGTGGCTTTAGGAACCAAAGAAAAGAAGCTCTTGGTGTCTGCATAATACCACTTTGATGGATTTTTTTCATCAGTTCTCTGTACGTGGCAACAAATAAACAAGTATAATTATACTTGTGAAGGTCTATTCATTGCTTTGTCAGGATTAGATATATGTGCCGTTTTCACACTGCGCCTCTCTTTTGTCTTTGCCTAACTCACTATGACATATTGATAGAGGATTTGGAATGGGGAAAAGGCCACAGCAGAGACAGTGATGACCTTTTGGAAACTTGATATAATTCAAGGATTTTTATTTATTTTCTTCTTCTTCTTTTCTTTTCCTTTTTGATTTGTAACTTGTTACCAAATTCTAAGTGGACAACTTTTAACCCATTTAAAATGGAGCAAAATAAAGACTCAAAGGGTGTTGTGAGATGGCCTGGGAGCAGAGGGGCATAAAAACAACAGGCTAAGGAGTGCATCGCTCGCTCTTCTTCCCAGCTCTTAGCAGAGTGGCTAACCTAGCATTCCTTTTCCATTATCCTGTCCTCCCCATCAGATCGTGTTCTTTTTCATCAGTTCACAAACACTGTCTCACTGGGCCGTAGAGGATGATGGGGACAATCTCAATTAAAAAATAGAGGTAAAACTGGCCTCTGATTTTGGGTTCTAATGGGAACTCTGCTTGCTGAATGCAAAGGAATTCTTCCATTGTTCAGAAAGCACCCCCTTTTCATTAGCCTGGCTCCTTGTAGGTGGTTTGGTCATTTAACAGAGCAGAGTTTAGGCAGCAGTAACTGCAGAGGAAAGCAAAGCTGAGGGAGCAAGCAAAGTTTCTGCATATTGTCCATTATTTCTATAAAAGGGATTTGACATGATCAAAATCACTGATCTTGTGAATTCCTGAGAATACCAAAAACTGTGTACACATATTATAAGCAGGTATGTATTGTTCTGAACTTAGCATTCAAATTATTTTAGGATTTTTCTTAAGAATGTCTTGAGGACTTTGGTGATTTAAAAAAAAAAAAACAGAATGTCTGGCAGTGAGACTAGAAATTGGTGAAGCCTAAGTAGAAACCAGCTTAAATGGTGAAGCAACTTTTACAGTAAGTTAACTTGTTATACAGTCATTTTGGAATGAGTGCTATGGTTTAAGTTAAAAAAAGTTGTCTACATGGTCTTTGTCCTGGGACTTATAAAACTTTAGCACAAATTTCTTAACTGGAAAATGTTAGTGAAAACAAAACCTCAGCTGATATTGATGACAATGAGATTACTTAGCATCATATTCTGTGTCACTGTCTACACTGATGTAAACAACTTTCACTGTACAAGGTGATCCTTTCAAATATAATGTAAACATCACTGCAGTTTGTTTCAGGAGTTACTAGCTCCTGAAAACAGTTACTAGCTATAGCTGTTTAAATAGCTTTGTTATTGTTATTGTTGGTGTTAGAATTAAATATAAGTTTGGTGGTAGAGTTCTTATGTATTTGACTTAGTTCCTGATTAATAAATAGCCTCTTGAGAGGAAATTGCTAGGTGACTTCATGTAAAATTAAACGGCAGTAGTGCAGCCTAACATGGTTTAACCCATTGCTGTGACCTGGGATGGATTCCTTAGCATAGTTTCTACAATTATTTACATATAGCAAAAATATTACTTTTATGAAACTTACTTCTGACTCTTTTAAAATCAAATAAAAAGACAATCTATTGTATGTTGGGATGATACTTTGCAGTGTCTATTCATTAACTAGCCAAAATTATTAATGGCACTTTACATTAAGTCATTAGAAGTGCATTCAGAATGTACAAAACAATTCTAGCAAGTGTTTTGTGATCTGAGAACTGTGGTGGTGGTAGAACAAAATGGAATTAAAACAAGCATGAAGATAACACCCATAACATGGGAAGTTTTCTCACTACCTATAGCTAAGGTGAATCTTCTATATATCAGATACATGTGCCAAGCCTAGTTGACTACCTTATCATAAGGGGTAAAGTAACCTGGATTTCGGAACTTTATATTTTAATCTAGCGTCATTAACTTACCAAATGCTTTCACTCCAAGTCTCAAGTCTCTTTCTGCCTGCCTCATTTCTTTCAGTCCAGCAGAAGATTATATT
>PVLA01005778.1:50000-115000 GCA_004027455.1 Hydrochoerus hydrochaeris | reverse complement strand
AGGTTTGTTGTTTCAATTTTGACTTGATTAGTCCTTAAAATATCAAACTCCAGTTTCAAGTGGAATCTGCAGTTATTTTTAATTAAATATTTTTTAAAAATCATTTTAGTGGTTGTGATTGAAGATAGTTAATATCACAGTAATATCATTACTGTGTCCCAGGTATTTGGCAGTAGATTATAGCCACACGTACAAAATTAGCCAAATTTCATCAAGCTTTAAGACAAATTGGGAAATAACAATTAGTGTGTATGTAAGTTTATCTAAGCTCTTAAATTGCAAGCACATGACTGTTTTGCTATGGTATTGATCAACTTTCTCATCCTGGAAAATACAAATTTCAGAATGACATCATGCCCAGTAGGAGTAATTAAAGCTATCTGATGAGGGAATTTAGAAGTTGAAAGGGATGATTGTAATTGATCCTGATTCAATCCTATTACAGCTTTTTATAGTTTAAGCTCTAGAGAAAGCACATTCCTTGTCAAGACTTTATTTTACAGATTCCTTTGTGTGTGCTGTGTTTTCTAGTCTCTATTTTTCCTTTTAATTTTTTTTCCTGTAGTAAATAATGAGCTGCCGCCTGAAATCCGGCTTGCCAGTGGTCAGCTAATGGGTGATGACCTGTCCCTCCTTACTGCAGGAGAGCTGTCACCTTATATCAGTGACCCAGCACTGAAGCTATTCCAGTGTGCTGTTTGCAACAAATTCACCTCTGACAGCCTGGAGGCCCTAAGTGTGCATGTGAGCAGCGAGCGCTCTCTCCCTGAAGAGGAATGGAGAGCTGTAATTGGAGATATCTACCAGTGCAAGCTCTGTAACTACAACACTCAGCTCAAAGCCAACTTCCAGCTCCACTGCAAGACTGATAAACATATGCAGAAATATCAACTGGTGGCTCACATTAAAGAAGGGGGCAAAAGCAATGAGTGGAGGTTGAAGTGCATTGCCATTGGCAACCCTGTTCACCTAAAATGTAATGCCTGTGACTACTATACCAACAGTGTGGATAAATTACGCTTGCATACCACCAATCACAGGCACGAGGCAGCCCTGAAGCTCTACAAGGTAAGCAGTGACATCCATTTCCGTTGGCACAAGTAGACAAGGGAATTAACTGCTTCAGACCTCGGAGCACAAATCTGCAAGTTAAAAAAAAAAAATAGAAAAGGGGGGAAAGGGGGAAAGTACAGAATTTCTGATTACCATTACTGAAAGTATACTGAAATATATGGAGTAGAGAATTTATTTTAAAGATTTTCCATATGTCCCAATTGCACTTTTCATTGGCATGGATTGCTTCACTGGTTTCCCTGCAATAAAGGAACTTTACTGGGGTGTTGTCATATGGAATGTGATACTTTAACAAAATCTCTTACTGTTTTCTAAAAACAAAACATTAGCATCACCTTAATGGTCACAGGGAGCAGAGGTCAAAAACAGTATCTGACATGATGAATGCATCATTTTTAGTTTGGTGACAATGATGATCCAAATGTGTGTGTGTGTGTGTGTGTGTGTGTGTGTGTGTGTGTGTGTGTATGCTCTCAGTGACAGATTGAGTAAACACATTCTCCTTTAGCATCAGTTGTAAGACTTCAAAAGTAAACTCTGCTGTAGTTTTGCATGACTGTTTTCCTAACTAGTAATGCCTCTCAGAGGGGTGTAGTGTAGATAAATATGCTCATAAAATGGCAAATGTGCTTTTACTTTTACTGGGAGAAACTATGTAGGGGCTATATATATGCATATATATAAATATATGCAAGTGAGGAACATCAAGTATTGTACAATTTACCTTGAAATTTTTTAAACTCTAATTACTGATTAATGTGTTTTCTGAAGTTTGTTCACTGGATTGTTGATTGTCTTGGTTCATGTACAAATGTAACACATTTATTTCCATGATGAATAACTTGGTAACTTATTAAAAACTTCTTTTTGTCTAGAGGGTATTAAAATTCAGAAAATATTGCAAACCATTAGTCATTGTAACAAGCTCTAAATATGATTACAAAATCCATTTTGCAAGTGTTATCTATTGATTTATACTAGAAATCAGTGATAACTATGCTATCAGGAGTCAATGATCATAATACCTATAGCTTTTCTAATTCTATTTAAAATTAGAAATGCACTACAAATAGAGTAGGTAATAGGTATCTGGCTTAGGGCCAAGAATTATTTATTTGGGTTGATCTGGTACATTATGGTTAGGTTATTTCTTGAAGTTCATATTTTAGATGAATGTACTCTGCCTAATTACCTCAAGATGCGGTGTGAACCTTTGTGGCATAGTTCCTGCGATATTGATACTGTGTCGATCAATAATGAAAGCATTGTATTTGGGCTACACAGTTTGTGGGGATTGCAGGCCCTAATGGAAGATGGAACACTTCTAAGTCAACATTATTGATAATATAATATGAAGGATTAATTGTATTATAATTCACAGGTTTTCCAGCAAGTGTTGACAACTGTTCACTTTTTCTTTTGATACCTGAGCTATTAAAACTTTTGGAATTCTTAGGAGAAAAACACAAACATTAAGTTTGTATAAATAATAGATTTAGACCCTTGGAGCTATATAGAATATTCATGAACTTGTGTTTATATTCACGCAGTTCCTCTAACACTTTAAATTAACGTGTTGTGAATAGACAATATAAATGTACAAATTTTTCTATTTTATTGCTCTCATGTGGGAACCTAAAGAAAGAGTGTTGTTTTTTTTATTTTCTCTGGAAAGGTTATTTAATCAAATTGTTGTTTGATAGTATTTAAAAGCGTGTGGAGGTGTATATATGTTCTCTGTGTTATGCTTATTCATTAATTCCCTATGTGTGAATAGACCACCTTACTCTTGGTAAGGCAATATGCTAAGTGCCAGAGTTACTATGGAAATTCCATCGGGAGATATTTGGATATTGAATTTAGAACAATAGGTGGATAAAAACTTGATGCTAAATAGAGCTTTAAAAACCCAAGTGATTTAGATTCCACAAGCAAATGATGAAATCATACTTTAAAGATCTTATGAATTATATAAAAATTTACTGGGTTTTAGTTGGATAAATTATATTGCTTAGTATAGCATATGGTCAGCAAATAAACAAAACCTAGTTTGCATAAACTTACCTTGAATTAAAAGAAGATTGAAGAAAAAAATATTTATGCTATTGCAAACTTCTTTTAGATAATCCAACTATGTTCTTTTGCAATGCCCTTCAAAGAACATTCATTATTAGTAGTAAAATCTAGAAAAATACTCCAGAGTAACAGTATATTGACGATGCTATTTCCAAACTGATTTCAGAAACTTTGTGAATCATAAAATTTTCCAAGTACAGTAATGAGGATAGTAGCCAACTTGGTCGACTTGCATTGGTAAAATAAAATTGGTTCGTAAGTTAAATTAATTGCATTTAAATGAAACTAACAAATTAGCCTGGGCTTGGGGAAAAAACATGCTTTATCATATGACTAAAATGTTAAAATGAGACTTAAAATATTTTCTCAGTTAATGACTACATAATAATCTCTATATAAAATATATTTGTATATAGGAGTTTAATTTATGCCCCTTTACAGTGTGAATTACTTGTCTTTTAGAGGGAAGTGACAAGTATCACTTGCAAGCCATACAGAGCTTCAAGAAAACAGCTTTTCTCATTATTGACAACACAGTAATTTATAAAACTCTAAATGTGGTGATGGGTCATTTTGATTTGAATAAACCATTTTATACCTTGTGTCGTCAAACTGAAGCAGTATTACCTAAAAGAAGTGTATGTCTTTATTCTAGTTTGAGGAGGTTAAAAGTTAAAGGTTAGGGGTTAGCTTAAAAGCATCATCTGCCTAGCTGCTTAACTTTAAACTGATCAGTTTAATGAAAATCTGTTTTACAGATGTTGTTTTAATGTGTTTGGCAGGATTTAGGCAGCTTTAACATTAGACATATGCTAGTAAAAATTATTTCTTTATTTGACCAGAGCAACACCTTTCCTTTTATGTTTAAGGTAGATGGCTTGTGGGTTACGATATTTTGGCAAAGAACCTGGAGGCAGAATGTGTTGATGATTTTTCCATATGGACTAAAAAAAAAATACCTTTATGTCTATTGCTAACAATGACTGTAAAAACAAACAAAGCTGTATTCATTTTTGGCAGTGTTATTTTCCTTAGAATTTTTTGAAGAGCAATTTTGTTATTGTTAAGAAACTCTTACTCATTTTTTCAAGTGAAATTCTCTGAAGTGCTAAACGCTATTGAATTTTCAGCTCCTTCAGGAATTTTAATGTTGAAGTAAAATTGGTCTAGGAAAATAAAACAAAGATGAAACTGCAGATTACTCATAATCTTCACTTTTAATGTAATAATGTATACTTAAAGTGAAAAGAGCTTAAGTAAATACTAAATGCCTAGATTTTTGCATTAGTCCTGAAAGGTAAATCAGTCAGTCAGTCTGTCTATCATCTATGTATCTCTATACACATACATTACTGTACATTCACATAAGATTGGTTTTATGCTGACCAGTATATTAGACTTAGTTTTATTTTTCTAACTTCATGCATTTGCATTCTTAATATATTTTAGCCCAATAATGTTCATAATGCGTACTTAATAAATATCTCTATGATCAGTAGTGGACAAATAAATTAATTGATGAATGTATAAAAAATGCTTTTACTTTCTGTCTTCATATAATAAATGCATTGCAATTTGGTCTTCCTTTTAAATGATCCAAACTTTTTCTAAAGAATCCAGGGAAAGGTGTAATAAAAACACTTTGCATTGCATAAACAGAGAGAACAAGTAATACTTTGGCAGTATTTCAGATTTACAGAAGAGTTTATTTTTGACTCAGGGTGGCTGGAACTCTTCTGACCAGCTGAATGGTGTGGCCACCACCCTGTGCAAAACATGCACAGCTCTGAATGCACCTGCTTCTCAGCAGCTCTCTTACCACTATGTGTATTTTTAAGTGAGGTGTTCACAGCTTGGCTGGTTCAAAGTCAAAAATAATTACATGAGCTTTTCTTCTGCTTGCATGTACTAGTTGTGAGGCAGAGGATTCTGCCTGTATCCTGTAATGCAGTTTTCATATTTGGATTTCAAATTGGCTGAAAACAGTGAGTAAATTGTTTGTCTCCATGGTGAGCAAAGGAACACACATGGAATTTAGTCATAGGTAACTTTTAGTGTAATATTCCCGAAAGATGTTTTTGAGGTTTTCTCATTATCTATGTTATAGATGAAAGAACCTGAGTTAAGAAATGAATACAAGGAAAAGAAAAGGTCACAGAGAAGAGTGAAAAAAAGTACATTGGGAAAAGTATGTGCAAAGAAGGCACAAAAAGGAAATAATTAGCTTCATTTACCTTTTTTTTTCTACTGTTTTTACTGTAGGAAATAATAGCTAGATCAATTTGGAGTTTACTGAGTCACAGATTTTCACTAGACCTGAGCCCAACTTTGCAAATTTAAAATCAAATATACAAGATATATAGCATTTCATTTATTGAACTGTCACTTCACTGCCCCTTGCGATAGTAGAAAAGGTCAGGAGATTGAGTGATGCACATTTGCATAAAAGTATCTAAGTAACCCAAACAAGTTTTTCTTAGTCTTATTCTAGTCATTTGTTTAGGTAAAGAAAGCTATTTTCAGAGATAAACAAAAGTTATTTTTATTTTGCTGAACATTAACCTGAATATGGAAATTTTTGCACTTTTTGTATTACTTTCTGATTTATATTTATTTCAAGGTCAAAATGCACTGTGAAATTTAATTGCAGTTACAAGGTTTCTGATTTCTTTTTTTAAAGATAATCGCAATTCAAATTATCCTATTATATTCTCATAAAAAAAGAGAAGATATAAAAGAAAAAAAGCTGAGCTTCTGCAGTAAAACAATCCATGCTTGCCTAATACTTACAACTAATAAATACACAGATCAAATAAAGAGGACTTGGTTAACTAATAGCACCTGATAAATCACTTGTCTTTTTAGATCATGATGTAACTTGCCATTCCTACCTACTACATCCTCTTCTGTTTTTTACCTTGTCATTTGCTGAAACACAACCATGTGTTGGAACAGGAATATTGCAGCACAAATAGGGCCTTTTTTTTTTTTTACTACATTCATATGGCAAATAGTAATACATTGCTACATTATGGGCCAAGAAGCCTCTTTGTATTCATTCAGGGGAAAAAATACCAAACAGCTATCTATTGAAATGTAGATATGTAGATGAATACATATTTATCCCTATATATACTGATTAAGATCAGACATTGGAAACTTATTACATCTATGTCAGGATAGATAAAATAATTTTAGTGTGTGAAATTTTTATTAACCCAGACAGATTTCCACAAAAAGCACCTGAAACTTCCCTATTTTCTACATGTATTTCTTTAACCAATGCTAGTGACTTCCTGCAAGTCAAGTGTATGCTGTCAGATTGTTTTCTATTTTTTCAAAATCTTACTATTTTATCCCACCCAAATCTTCTCATCACAGAAATACTCCATGTTGTAAGATTGTCTAATTCTCCAAAGAGAAGTGTTTCTTTAATGAAGGGAAAGGAAACTTTTTAAAAAATAAATAAAAGCAGAGTGAAGCAAACCAAAAGTGAATGACTTTTAGGTCTTTTCCTTGTATATTTTTGTTTAAGGACCTGATTAATTTTGCTGAATTTATATTTAGGGGAGAGAAGCATTATATCAGAAATCAGGGCGAGGTAGAGTAGTGCCCATCCAGTAAAGCTTCTTTCATTTACTTTTTCTAAACACAAACAGACAAATACACACACACACACACACACGCACACGCACGCACACACACACTACACCACACCACCACCTCCACCTCCACCACACACCCACATCTCAGAAACACAGTCCACAGAGTGGCACGCCCAACTCTGCAGAAGCATGTCAATCCATACTGTGTGATTTATGCAATTTTTTTTGTGTAGCTTGCATTTGCTCTATCTCATGTGAAATGCAGGCATGATTCAACTGAAAGTAACAAATGGTTCATTTGTCACCCAACCTGAGGTCATTTGGGTAAAGCAGAAAAATGTGTCATCTTGTAATTAATACATTCTCCTTGTGTTTCCTGAGCCAAAGTCTATCTACTCCTATCAGTGGAGCTTGTGTACAGTTGTCACAGTGTACACGTGGGTGCTGGGATGGCGGGCAGTAAAACAGCCAGGCTCATATGTTAGGCAGGCTTCATGCTGCTGAAAGGGTCTTGGCCCGGGGTGGAATGAGGAGGAGCTGGCATGTGCATAATGACCACAGTGCTGCTTCCAGAACATCTGGCCTTCCCAAGTTCTACTGGATATGCTTTACCAAGTTTGCTTTGAGTCTGAGCATTAGCTCAGACTGAGTTCAATTAGACGTGGAGATTTGTTCATTACCCAGTTAATTCAAGCCTTAAAGAAAGGTACCCCCCCCAAATTACCAGTACATTTCAGGAGAGTGAAAGAGAGTATGATTTATGCAAAAAGGGAAAGAGCAACCATGGAGATGTAACTACATGTAACTACTGGGAAATGATTTCACAGATAGGAGTGTGATGACTGCTATTGTTACAGATGTCAAATTTCTGCAGAACATTCAAATGATGTCTTAAATTATTACTTCCAATAAATACAAGAACATTTGTTGAGCACTTGGCATGAGCCAGGGTTTGAAATGTCATTGTGTATTGTGGCTGCACCCATGAATCTATTGTGATCTTCTACATGCTACTCTTCGCAGATTTTCTAGGATAATGATTTATAACTCTGATTTCAACATTACAGCTTATATTTTTGTGATTAGATGTCAGATGATGATAAAATCAAGGGTTAAATCCAAAGACCTGGTCATCGAAAGTTTCCAGTTTTCTTCAACAATGATTAAAGGAGTGAGTGTGGCTGGTCTTTTGAATTATCAGTAGATGTAGTACAATATCACTTGCATATGTTGACTACTTTTCTTGGCTTGGGATGTAGCATCATGTTCTTGATTAGTTTAAGGCAGGAATTATGGTGGAAATTTTAACACAGCATAGAGCTTTTCTATTAGTTGAAACATTTATGTTATTTCTCAAAATGAGGATAATGCTATTAATGCATTGCCTAGAAAATAAAATTGTTTGATAAGAATAACCAGATGAGCCGGGCGTGGTGGCTCATGCCTGTAATCCCAGCTCTGGGGAGGCTGAGGTAGGAGGATCGTTGCACGTTCGAGACCAATCTAGGCTAAAAAGTGAGCTCAAGGCCAGCCTGAACTGCATAGAAAGACCCTGTCTCCAAAATAAATAAATAAATAAATAAATAAATAAATAAATAAATGGCTAAAATAGAATTTTTTGTTGTTGTTGTTGTTTTTGGTTTTTTTTTGGTACCAGGGGTTGAACTCATGACCTCATGCTTTCCAGGCAAGCACTTGAGCTGCTGAGCTAAGTCCTTGGCAATAGAATGATTTTTTGAAAAATCTCTGTAATTTCAGTTTTCCATGTGTTCAGTGAGAGTTATCTAAAAATACATTATCATAACTACCAGTTATACTTTATTTTCATTATTATGTGTGGCAGCATTTTATTCTACTTGGTTTTATAATTTTTTAACTTAATATTCCATTTTTCCTATCTTTAAGGAAAAGGGTTTTTGTATCTTGAATATAGTAGGTACATATATTACATGTGCATACATAAATATAGACATATATGAAAATCATACTCATGATTTAGATATTCCAAAAGTATTTCTTTTAATGGAAGTACTGCCATAGAATACAGATTTCCCTACTGTGCTGCTAAAGGAATAAATGTTAAGGTTATATTTGACCATGAAGCGATTTTTAAGTAGTACAATGGTAGAAAATGGTTGAAGAATTATTTTCTTGTATATCTGCTGCTAAAATTAGTTGAACACAGGCTGATGGTGGAAATGAATGAGCAACTGATAGATACAACTTCATGGGGTTAACTCCAATTTGGAAGAAAAACTTCTAAAACATTGATTTTTCTTGTATGATCATGCATCCTGTGGAAAGTAGCATCATATAGAGTTGGCAATTGATTATTTATATATGATTAATGGAATAGTGGGAAAAATCTACCAAATATATTCTTTCTTTTGATGCTAGTTTTTCTATCAACAGTGTGGCCATTCTGATAATTGAATGAGATATTTATTGTCTTTTATAATGGCACTGCATATTAAAGAGAGCATTTACAGACAACTCTCATAGTAACTTAGATGCTTTATGTACATTATCTCATTTACTATTTTATTAGTCATCTGTCTTCATTGGGGCAAAATATGCAACATGCACAACTTACAGGAGAAAAGGTTTATTTTGGCTAATGATTTCAGAGGCTTCAGTCAGTAAGTAGTCAGCTGGTTCCAAGGCAGAAATATCACAGCAGAGGGGCTACCCCACAACAGCTGCTCACTGCATGGTGAGAGGAAGTGAGCAGGAAGAGAACCGGAGAAAAAGAGAGGGGAAAGTGCCAGGAACAGGATGATCTTATCACCTTCCAGGTTATGACTACCAGTGACCTTCTTCCTCCAGAAAGGCTCCACCTCCTAACAGCACATTCGGAAATGAAGTTATCAGTGGGTTAATCCATTGATGAGGCTACTGACCCAAGTTTTAATCACATTCCAAAAGTGCTACCACTAAACATAAGCCTTTTGGGGGATATTTTGTTCTAAATCATAATATCCTTCCTCAAATTTCAATGTTATGGTTCTCTTTTAAATGTGAGAAAACTGAGATTCAAAGAAAAACACTCGCTGAAGTTCTCACACACATTAAGGACCTGTGTTAGAGGTGCAGACGTGGCCTCATCCCAGCCATGCTCTCGTCTACTTATGACTCTTGGTTAATAAAGAAAACTTTTTTGCATTCAATGGCAGGCTGAGTAGGGTGCATGAAGGAAGGAAAAAGGCCGGGGACATTAGCAGCAAGTGTGCAGTTTGTCCAGTGCTTCCTCCCTTTGGAGCCCACTCTGACACCTAAGAATAGCAAGTTTCCTTAGTGATGCTGAAGAGACACTAGGGGTAAACTGGTAGCTTTACACACTTGCAGACTCCTCACAATCACAGGAAACTGGAAAGAGAAGCTGTTAAAATTGTCACTTGTATGTTTTCTGTCACAACTGAATTTTTTCACCTTCAAACATTTCCTTTTACAGGCAAGTTTGGGTGTCAGTACATTAAGTAGACAGGACTAATAGATTATTTATCACTTTTAGTGCCAGCTCTCTGTGTTTGCTATTTAAGCACCTTTGGAGCCTTCATTAATTTATTCAGGTCACCAAAGCACCTCAGCAGTAATGGACTAAATGGTACCCCACTGACCTGAAAGAAGGAACGTGCCTCCCTAAGCATTTAACTTACTACATAGGAAAAATTGAAGTAGTCAACTCACTGCCCATTACCACTGGAGTCTCCTTTCTCCTTTCCTCCTTTCCTCTAGCCTTCTTTTCCTTAAATTCTTTTGTCCCCCAGTCTCTATTGGGAATTGAACTCAAGACCTTACACATATGAGGCAAGCACTTTACCACTGAGCTACACTTTAATTTTTTAAAAATTTTGAGGCAACATCTCATTAAGGTGCTCAGACTGGTTTTGGTTTTCAACTCTCATGCTTCAGCATCTGAGTATCTAGGATTACAAGGGTGCCACCACAGCCAGCTTATTGGCATCCTTGTAAGTACTAGAAGGCATCCTAATTACTTGTTACTTGCTACTTTTTTGTGTGAATCACTATTGAAAAATAATTATTATCTTTTACTTCTAACTTTGATCCATTTTAACACACAGTTTCAGGGATTTCTTTCCAACATACATTGCTCATGAACAGTTTTCTCTTTTTCTTCTCAAAATTTTGCTACTGATTTTTACGTAAAGAAATCTTGTTAGAACTCAATGGATTGCTTGAATTTAGAGGGGAAATTGCTTGTTTGGGGAAACCTTGACTGTCTGATTCTAAAAATTTCTGCAAAAAGTCATTGACAGTGCTACACTTATCTACATGTATTAATGAAGTAATCTTTTGTTGGAAATGCTGAACAGTTTTAATGTGAAAGGTCAGAATTGTTAACAATATAGAAACTCCCAATCACTCCACCTTGTTGGTGTGTGAAGTACATAAGGACATTTTGGCTATGTACAGTATCTTTCAACGATTTGAAATATATTTAACTATCCATTTGGCAGGCCTGAGAATAACACCTGCATACGTCCTTATGATCTAAAATCATGCACGTTCAATTGCAGGAAATCAGGTAGCAGGTGTAATTGCTATCACTTCTGATAAGCAGTTTACTGAACAGCTTCTTCAAACTCAGTATATTTGCAGCACTGACCATGAGTGACCAAGTGGTGACATCAGTGATAGAGGAAAAGACAAATCACTTTCCACTTTTACACTAAATGAAGTGTTTTTAAAAAAACACATGCTAAAATAGGTCTTATGCAGATACTGGAATTGCTCTTTCAGAATTTATTTTATTTGGTAAATTTGTATTATATTTTGAAACATAGAATACATGTCTTTATTATTAATGCCAGATGTCACTATATTTTAAGCAGAAGTTCCTTAGCATCTTTTGAGAAATAACTGACTGAAATCAGTTTCTACCTAATTTTTAGCTTGATTGTGGCTTTTTATCACAGAATTAAGTAATTAAAAAGTCCTTTGAATGCTAAAGCAATACCAATTTTTTTCCAGGATAAGTATTTCCCGAGAAGTTGCTTGTTATTTTTATAGCCACATTCTTCAAAAATAAGTGAAATTCACAGATAACTTTCTTTAGAAAAGTACAGTTTTTAGTTTTCTTAATTTCCTGATTATTAGCAAAACTAAGATGAAGTTTATAAAGTTTATAAGCAACTATTTATATTTTAGAACATTTTTCTTTAGCAGAGAGGTGTAAGTATGTTTTAGTCAGAAATGAGAAAATATCCTGATTATTATCCAGTTGCTTAATTTTGTCAACATTTATCTAAATGTACAATTCAAAATAGACTGAGAAATAACATGTACTTTTAAATTTCTATACTGGTTATTAGGTCACTCAATTTCTTCCCATGGAACTATGATTGCTCCTTCCATTGAATCAAGTTGATAATTTACTGCAAAATCATTGATACAGAAGTGCGCTGAAATTAGATGCATACACATACTTACTTTTCCAAGGAAATCTAATTCTTTCTATGAATTGAGAAGGATGTGGATCTGTTTACATCACATGTGTTAGGTAATTAAAAATGCAAAATTCTGAAACCTCAATACTCTCCTTCACATATCACGGTTGTCTCCTTATGTTGCTCAAATCTTGAATTTGGTGTATGTGTGTGAAAGAAATAGAGAGAGAGAGAGAGAATACAACATATGAAAAAATGATAGAAATGGATGAAGATCATGAGTTAATCATTAATTTCCCTGGTTTTGCTTTAGAATAGATGCAGACATTTCTTCCTGTATGTCCGTACATGTTCTCAGTTCCTAGAGATAATAAACCTTTGATGATGTTGTACAAGATTCTTTGACAAGCACTGAAATAAGTTCTGTATATACACATGACTAATCAAAGGTTCTGGGAACAGGGTATGACTTGGTAAAAGTGATAGTTTCTCCAAAAAAGTCAATGACCTCACTAATTGTGGGAGCACATGAAACTTTTTATGCTAAATGAGCCAGATCCCAGTCCCAACCTTGAAGTATCTGTTGCAAAGACTTTTGCAGTAAGTCTCTTAAGGAGGATCTTAAAATAGAAAGCTCTTCTCAAAGCATGGTCTAATTAATTAGTATTTTATACTTTCCTTTGGTTTTAAAGTCACAACAGATACTACAAAATACTTAGAATATTCTTGAAATTCAGAGAATTAGAGAACCTGAACAAATATCTTCTTAAATTCATGATAGTGGAAAAATGATGGAATAAGACAACAGTGTAATGCTTAAGAGTGCAATTACTTGGTAAAATGTGAATAAAAATTTCTAATTTCTAAGGAAGTTATTTTTAATTTCTTTCTTTCTTTTTTTTTTTTTTTTGTACTGGAGATCGAACTCATGACCTTGTGCTTGCCAGGCAGGCTCTTAGGCCGCTGAGCTAAATCCCTGGACTATTTTTAATTTCTGAGTTAGAGAAGGAATAAAAATTATATGCAGCAACAACAAAAATTAACCATGTTGACAGTGTGCTGCATGTTGAACCCTTTCTTTCTGCTTTACTGTCTTTTATGCTTTGTATATTTCAACAACTTGATTGAAATACAATTCAAATATAATGCAGTTTATCTATTCAAATTAGAATTCATTGGCTTTAGAATATTCATAGAATTATGTAAACATCATCACAATTTGTTTTGAAATATTTTTATCATCACTAAAATAAATCTTATACCATTTTAGGTGTCCACAACCATCCCCAAGCCTCCCTTCTATGACCTTAGGCAATTACTAATGGCTCTTTCTCTCTACAGATTCAACTATTCTGGATATTTAATATAGATGCAATCATAGCATATTCAGTGCTCTTTGTGTGTCTTCTTTCACTTAATTTAATGTTTTAAAAATTCATCTATGCTGTAATATGTATCATCACTTCATGTTTTTGTAGTACCAAATTTCCATTGCATGGGTGTGCTACATCTTATTCATGCCCCATTATTTGGACATTTGTGTTATTTTTACTTTTTGGTCATTATAAAGGTGGTATTGTGAACATTTATGTACAAGGCTTTGTGAGGATGTAGGTTTTCATTTCTTTTGATTATGTACCTAGCAGTGAAATTGCAGAATTGACAATCCTAAATATTAACTGGATTCTCATCATTGATAGTCAATTCTTGTTTTGTGTAGATTGAGTTCCTTTATCTTTCCATTTAAATATACTTTGATTTTTTTATCATTTCTCAATCTTTTTTGTTCATCTTCTGCTTCCCTTTGACAATAAACTCAGTGAGAAAATTGATAGCAACGTTTATTGAGTATTTACTTGGTGATAGCAAGAGAACTATCCTAAATTCTTTAGACATACTAACTGATTCATTTAGTCTTACAGCAAGCTTTTTTAGCATGCCCACTTTGAAAATGAAGAAACTAAGGCAATAAAAAACTGATTAATTGTACGAAGTCACAAGGCTGTTACCAGTGATGATTGAGTCAGAATTTGAAGTCAGTCTGGTTCCAGCATCCACAGTGTTAAATAGGATGCTTAATCACAGAGACGCACAACACGAAGAAGTCACACTTGGAGAGAAAGGCCCTGTGTGGCAGAAGAAGTCAGACACAGGGTACAATGCAATAGGTGATGTTTTGGGAGAATATATCCTCTGAAAAGTAAAGAAAGAAGCAACACTGAAATGGAGATTTAGAGGTGATGAATTACAATGATCACTTATAACAATATGTAAGCTTTAGCTGTTTTTGATGACTGAATGTTAACCGTTTATTTGATTCATACTGTGTTCTTTGAAAAATACCCACAAACTGAATTCTTGTGTTTGTAGGAATGAAAAACTTGTGTATTTTATAATAGTTTAAATTCACTGAAATATATTTTACTAGATTGATATTCTAGTAATGCACAAATATTTATTTATCCTAGGTGATTAAAAATGCCCTGTGCTAGATCCCAAAGATGAATATGACAGCTACAAGTTTTTAGAAGAAAATATATACTACTTTTCTGAGGCTTTTCCCCCTCCTATGTGTGTTGTCCCTGTTCACACTCTCATTTTAGGGATATGTTTAGTACTTTCACACATTTTAGCAATGCTTACTCCTTTGCATTATTTAGAGAATTAATATTTAGATTTCCTTCAGTGTTGAGGGAAATAATTAGAGCTCACCCTTGCAGAACTAGGATGAAGAGCAGCTATATTTCTCTGCACTGACAAAGACCATAGACTCACTTCTGAAAAACAATGAACAGTAACAGCAAATTTCAATCTTTCTCTTTTTCGCCTTCATTTCTCCACTTATGTGATGTTTGTGAGTTTATAATTGTTAAGATTTTGCAACGGCTAACCTGTGGAAAAACCAAAAAATTTCTTGATGCTTCTCTTGGTAATTAAAAGGCTGTTTTCCCTTTTTTATAGTATGAGACATCAATCTATGTATTCTTTAAATAAGATGTAATAAAAGTATTTTTCTGTAGCTACTTCAAGCATAATCCTATTTGACTCCAGCAATTGCAGATTTTCCTTGAAGTTTTCAATTTCCAGAGATCTTCATAAGGCCCATTGACCTGGCAGGGTGAGGTCAAGGATTGGGCTGCCGCTTTTCCTACTGCTAGAACATTAGCATTGCATAATTTCTCCTCTCTGTTTACCATGAAAATAAATTAAGGGGAAATTATGCAAGAAAACACGATAAGCTTCCATATTATCTCATGCTCAAAGATTCTCTGGAGCTGTTTTCTTGAGTCTAAAACAGTAAAACAACGTTTGGCTGCCTAGTTCAGCATTTAGGTCATGAACACTTGATGAACTTACTTTACTGTTTTGTTTGTTTTTTTTTTTTTTTTGGTACTGAGAATGGAACTCAAGACCTTGCACTTTCCAGGAAGGCTCTGTGCTTCTAAGCTGTTTCAACAGGCCAAACCATGCTAGAGAAAATAAGAACATAGTATCAAACAAGGCAGATACAAGCCTTGTTCCACTGTAGTTTATGATTAAGTGGAAGAGAGAGACAAATATTAACAATATAATCATGGATTAAACAAAGAAATGATTATTAATCTTTGTAAATACGTAATTAGTGTGTTTATTGCAACATTTATGTCAGTACCTTGAAATTTGTATAAACTGAACTTTTCATATAATTTTGGAGAGAAGGAATTTAAATGTGACTTTGTATTGGTATTTAGAAAGATGGGTGGGTATTAAACAGTTGATTTTACTGTGTATTGGTCAGTCATGGAGTACAAAACAAAGACACATTTCCCACTGAGATTTTATTAAGAGAGCAAATGCTTTAAAACTTTTTTGAATTGTGAAATATTTATGTGAAAATCCATTCTATACATGATTGTGTATCCGACTGGCAGATTTGTACAGAAAATGGACGGTTGTATGAAATGAAGCCGCCTGTCAGAGTCCCTAAAGGAATTTTCAAAATGTACCGATTCCCAGATTACAATGTGTCACACATCCCAGGTATCTCCTTATTGAAAGATATGATTGTGATAATAAGCCAAATTTGGGGATCCTGGGCTAGAAGATTTTGAAGGTTGCGTGGTGATCGAAGGACTGGAAGAAGGTGGCAAACATGTCAGTTAAACTAACCTCAGCGCCGTGGGCATTTTTTACTTATAATTCAGGAAACTGCATCTGATGCTCCCCTCTGGGAATCACTCCATCACAGGCAAGAGTTTGCTAGGGTCTGCCAGTGCTGAGTATTCCGTCCAAGTAAGCCATTGAAGGCATTACTTCCTGTCTTGTGCATTATTTTGCCTCTAAGGACAGGAGTCTGACATGTTTTGATATACAAAAATCCCACTGCAGTAGGAAAAATGACAAGACTACATGGAAAACCTTTCTGTACAAAACAGCTCTTCTTTTGTAGAAAGTCTGGCAGTTAAGTGAGCTGTTGAGCCAAGAAACCATTTTCTGAGTCTACAAGTGAGTAAGAAAATCCAAGTCTGCTGAATTAAATTTTGTAGGAATATATTTTTAGGAAATTTTTGGAATCATGCTTTGCCAAATCATGGCTACAGAAATTCACTTTTCTTGTACATCAAGACATCCCCTGGCAGCAGATATATAGTCGATTTTCTGAACAAGAATCTTATAGGCCTCAGGAGAGCTAACTTCCACAGGCCCGCTGGGCTGCATGCTCTTTTGTAGCCTACTGTAATAATTCTGCAATGTTTTATTTTCTGGCTGTTCTATGAAGGCAGATTCTGAGGTTTGTCTTTGGAGTTTTACTTCATGACAACGCATATATTCTCTGTCTTTAGATATGAATATAAACATATATGTGGGGAACATGTGTGTATATAGATGTAGGAGTAAATGTGTACCTAGACAGAAGTACATCTGTACCACTTTATCCTATTTATGAAGCAGATCTGTGTAGTTCATGTTGTATCATTTCATAAGTTTATGTTAGAGGTATATATTTCTCCAAAATATAACAACTAATACAGATGCATTTGCAGTTACATTGAAAACCTATGCTAAAAAGAAACAAATAAATATGATTCTCAAACCCAGCAGCAATAGATTCTGGAAAAACTGTTGAATTTAACTACCTATAATTCAAAATTTCTACCTTTATTTGTTTTTGGAGAAGTACTTCTATAGATCAGCTTGAAATATCTATTAACTCTATACTGACCACAAGAGCCTGGCTTTACAATTCTAGTGCCAAACTGTGTCTGAATCTCATTGGCAATATAGCTTGTCTTCCACAAAAGACCCAAACAAAATAATTCCCTGTCCCATAGACATAAAAAGTTAGAGGACTGAAACAATTGAGCCATTTAGTTAAAAAGAAATCTAGTTTATTATTTTAAGATTTTTGAAAATAATTAATGGACTTGATCACTTAATGATCACTACCAACTGATACCATATAGATCAAAACAGGATAGAAGTTTCTTGCTGTGCTTAGGGTGTGCCCTGAGCCTTTTGATTATCTTAAGATAATGTTCAAAGAACATGCATAAGTAAACTATCAACCTTTTGAAATCTATGCTCAAGTAAAAGACATAGCATATTATTGTATGTTTATGTGACCTAATGCATTTTTGCTCTGGTATGACAGACATATAAACTGCCTGTGCCAGTACAAATATGGGGACTTTTCATAGTCATAATGTGTTAATACCAGTTAGCAGTGTCACAAATTAAAGCATTAGTGGATTCGTGTTGCTTGAGGAAGCAACTGATATAAAATACCAGGAGGTTGAATGAGCGGCACAGTTTACTGTAACCTAATTCTGCATACCATGTAACCTCTCTGCCAGTGAGGTGAAGATTTTAAGTATACATTCACAGAGAGCTACAATTAATAGTTTATTTTGGGAAAAATGTCTATTAATATGTATTAAAGCAGATATCATTTTCTCAAGTTGTTGTTTGTTTGTTTGTTTGTTTTTGGCATTGAAGTTGAACCCAAAATTTTACCACTCAAATTTACATTCTCATTCCTTCTTTTATTTTTATTTTTAAAATTTTGAGCCATGGTTTTGTTAAATTGCTAAATTGCCTACACTGGGTACGAACTTGGAATATTGTTGTGTCAGCTTCTAGAGTGCTGGGATTCCAGAAGTGCACCAATACCCATACCCAACTAAGAAAACAAAATTGGTAATTTAGAGACAATGAAAATCAAGAGAAAATATCTTTTATTTGAAGAAAAAAATTATTGCTTTATTAGATTATACATTTGTAGTTCAGACAAGAGCATTTTTCCTGAGTTTCAAAGATAGATATTTTCTTCAGTGGTGTTATTTGGGAATCATATTTAAATAAAAAGAGAGTGATGACTTTCAAAATTATATTTGTGCTGGAAATAATGATAAGCCATATATCAGATATTTTGGTCAGATCATTAATATTGACACTATAGTGAATGCATAACTATCTTACGATGAGTCCTGCTCCTTGGGAACATAGAAGTGATAGGGAAAACTGGAAAGAATATTTGATTAAATCATCTTTAATTTTAGAGGTGGTTTGACATAGTAATGCATTTTTTCCATTGCACCTTTTATAATTTGCCTGGGCAATTCTGTTTCTTAAAGAAGTACCTTTTCTATAGATCAACTTTCATATTTCCTCTTTTTATCCTATATTATAGATATACTCTGAGAGGAAGTTATAAGGAGTAACAATTATAGAAAATGAGAATCCATGCTTAAAATTATATGCACATTGAACTACAATGAGAGTATTAAAAGTGTTTCATCCCATTTGTAAAATATCTTCCTTGCTGTGAAAGGGCAATGTTTTTCCAATTATATCTGCTTTAGCCTGCAAATGGATTACCTTATAAGAACTCTTATACAGCAGAGTCCAAAAATAAATTGAAATTGCAAGGACAGATAAGTTGGGCATATAAAGACCTCAAGCAAATTTCTTTCAACAAGCCTGCACAGAACAGGAAAAAAAAGAAAGTTTATCTTGACTCCTGCTCAGACCCAGATGAACATTTAGTGCTTAGCCCATGATGCTTCTGATTGACAGGGAGTGCCTACTGCATAATTTCTAGCTCAGTTCTCCAGTGTCTGGGAGATTACATTTTGACTGCCCCAATATTAATAACCAGATTTGATCTTAGGCCTGTCCAAGGTCAAGCACACTGGCCAAGTCAGCCTGTTTGTCTGTGTACATGAATTGTGACATCCACTCAGACTGACAGGTAGAGGGTGGGGGTGGTCAGACAAGGGTGTTAACCTTCAGCCCACAAAAAGAAGCCTCTTCCTGCTGGAAACAAAGAACCTCAGGAGCTGCATCAACCTTTCTTTTTTATTTATATGTATTTATTTTTGCTTTTTCAATGGTCACTTTATTTTCACAGAAGTTATACACTGTCTGAGGAACGAATTTCAGTGGGGTAAATTAAGTCATATTGTTTACACACAATATATATTTACAATACTATTCAGAACTTTTATTCAGCTTTAACAGTATTTGATGTGGGTTGATTTTGTCTGGCTGTTTCTTCCTTAGGTAAGCTACATTACCAGCTATCCTAGAGGGTAGTATCATTATTCCGGAAATACTCTGATTTTGCAAGTACATAGCTTGGTAGCTCAAAAGTATGATGATAAGATATTTTAGAAACAAGCTAAGACAACTTTTGAAACTTTTCAATTCTTGGGATTTAACTATAAAACATATCAAATAAACTCATTCTTAAAAAAATGATACCTCTTTCTGGATAAAAATTCCTGAGAAGCTATTTGGTTCCTAATTGATTTTCTACATCAGTTGTTCATTGAATAGATAAGTAGGGCCTGTGATATTTGATTACAGAGCAAGGCACCCATTTAACCTTCTGTTCTTTCCTGGCCAGGATTTCAAATACAATAGAACGTTCCTCCCTGAGGCTCAGCAGGATTAGACAGCTAGCAGTAATCCCTGATACGCTGAAATAGACCTGATAGAACTTCACCTCACTTGTTTAGGATTATGCTCATGAATTTCAGCTCACCCAGCAGCGTTAACCCTTTGGGGACTTGGCCTGAAATACTCTATCAGTTAACAACAATAAATAAGCAGAAATCTCACATTCTCAGCAGTTATACCTGTGTGTGTGTGTGTGTGTGTGTGTGTGTGTTGACAAAAACATAATTTTGAAGTCAGACGTATGGTCAGAACTGATTTTCATCATACATACAATACACACAAACACGCTATGCATGTGTATGTATCTGTGTAAAGACTTATTAATTGAGTTTGTTATATATAATTTTGTTTAGAAAGTTCATGAAAAGTTCTCTTTTGTATAATAGCTTTCTAATGCTTGTCACAGTTAAATCACTAGGAAGCAGAAAATAAATGACTTCTTATATATGAAGGATGCCCTTGATATTCTAGGTTAACTGGATCCAAGGTATGTATGAAAATCTCCAAACCTCATTTTAGCCAGGGGTTTCCAATCTCTTCCCTTTCCTTTCATTAGAACAAATTCCATAGGTTTGAGTTTAATTTTCTCTTTTTCCCCTCTAGGGGATATGAAAATGAGCTAAGAAATGGCCAAAAGGCAGGAAATCAGTGGATGAAAAAGAACTAGCAAAAGGTATAGTAAATCCACAAATTGGAAAGCCAGCCCCATGTTAATCAAGAGATGAAAGGAAAAGTGAACACCCTTTCAGTGCAGGTGGCAGTCCTGGACTTTATCATGTTTTTAATAATTTAAACATAGAAATCTGCACCTGACACTATTAGGCCATCAAATTGAGGTCTTTGCAAAGTCACAGGTTTGTAATGGGTTATTAGTGACAAGTAACACAGTCTAGGGGAGCACCCCTAGCCACTGTAGAAATGATTACCCTGAATCATCTAGGCTTTTTATGTTGACTCTTTAAATATTCATATTCACAACTAGTTCTATTAATTATTGAAATAAGTGATTCTAGTTTTGATGATCAGAAGACTTTCCACCATGTTCATGAGTTCTAGGAAAATGTAGGTTTTATTTGAGAGACTTGACCTCCAAATGCTATTGGGGTGATTAATATCACTGCATCACCTATGGTAATATTTCAGGGTCAGAGAAAATTTAATGTTAAAGCCTTAGTACCTCAACCTCCCCTTTGGAATTGCTTTTGTTACTGATTCTTACAGAGTTGGGTTCACCAAAAACATGTATTTTTATTCAAAAATTTAGTAGAGCAAATATAGTCACAATAAAAAAGATAACTCTACGGCATTCTTCAAATCAGTTTCTGCTCTTTACCGCATTCCTCACCCTGCATGTATACTGAAATTATAATGATATCCTATAAAAAATGGTAAGAGGAGACATACAGTGTGTGCCTTCTGTTCTGAAACTTAGTTTTTTTGTTTTGTTTTGTTTTGTTTCTTTTGTTTTTTGAGAATTTAAATAAATCTGAGAGTAAATTGATGGGATTAAGCTGAAGCAGTGCTTGTGGTCTAATGATAATTTGCTTTTGGTTGGTAGGGAATGGAGGGCAGATTGTGAAGTGGGTAGTTGTGACTTGAAATGATTGTGTTAAATCTCTGATTCACCAACCTCCCTTTTACTTACTTTTAGCACACAATGTCTAATCTTCATAGTTTTGGTGAGCAAAGATGATTTCTGTTGCTCTGTTTAGGTGACGTAGTATTCCAATTCATTGGAAAAGTACTCCCATGGGATAGATGGCTTAAGGATAGGCCCCTTAGATGCTGTCTCTTATAGTAGTCCTGGGATTTGCTTTTTTTTCCTGACATGATTTTACATATGCTGTTGCTGAGATTTCAGGTCTTTGTTGTATGTTATAAAATTCTATTGCATCAGCATGAACAAAACAGAAATATTATAGATGTGAACCTTTCACCCCGAAAGACATATAACAGATTGAAAAGCTCCAGACCAGGCTGACAGGAATGCTCACAGCTAGCATGAGTGGGTTTACAGATGACTAAAGCTGGTATTAATAATTCTCAAAAGAAGAAAAATAGGAGCAGAATTTACTGAAGTCTACAAAATAATAAAGGGACATGAAGCCAGGCCATGTGCATCTTTGAATTGTGTGATAGAAAAACCTAGAGATCCTTCTGTGTAACTCTAAACAAACAAATTTCAAAGCAACAAAGGACAACTTGGTGTTTATCTTTCTATTTGTTAATACAAAAGTATTTACCTGTGGAATAATTGAGTTAGAAGATTATGGAAAAGCTAAATCATCTTGAAATCATAAAGACAAAGGAGACCTTGAGGAGTCTATTTCCTAGCAGACAGGCAATATTAAAACCATCCCCCAAAGAAATCTATCCATATTATTTTTAAAGAGAAGGAACTGGTTTAGTTGTGGTCAGTGGAATATTTTGTGACCATATGAATAAAGAGATAATGACTGAGGACTTTTAAATTCTAAGCAAACGAGTTGATTTTGCAGAATTTGTCCATGTGCTGCTGCAAAGATATGTGAATCTTTTAAGTCTCAGTAGTTTGCTGTTGAAACGATTTTTTAAAGTAGCTCTATTGTATAGAAACTTAATTGACACATAGTCCTGGATTTGGGTTTGGTAAGAGATAAAAGATGTTATCGAACTATAAAGTGAATGCTTATATTTTAAAAATGCAGTAAGTGACACATGGCCATTTATCTCCCTCAGAATAATCCCCCTCGTCTTAAACACACTTATCCTGTAATTTTTGCCACTTTCTGAAGCAGTTTTGGAAGTTCTGTGTTGAGTGTCTTTATGAGGTGTGATCAAAAATACGGCCAATGCTGCTGCCAAGTGTCATCCAACAGAAAGGCAGGCTGGCAAAAGCATTATGCTGTGTCCTCCTCCCCTTTAATCACCACATCTGAAACTGTGTGAATTCTGGCTGTTTCCCAAAGTCAAAATGACCACAATGGGTAAATGTTTGAAATTACATTAGGACATTAAAGCAGGCAGGACAGTGCTGATAAGAAACTCATGAAAGAAGACTTTCAGAGCTGCTTCAGAAAGTAACAAGAATGATGGGGAATAGATGTGTTTGAAGTAAGGGGGAGTGTTTTTGGGAGAATAGTGGCAATATATCTTTTACTGTAATACCTTTCAAAAATGAAATATTCACCATATTTCTTGATCATGCCACATAAACATAACTAGGATAACATATGCAAAGCACCCACATTTTTATCACAACATCGTAACAAAAATCTATGTAGAAAGGAATGTTGTATGTCCATTTTATCATTCTGTCCTCACAGCAGCACTAAGGTCCATCAGTTCTACAGGTTAAATTGTAGAGATTATAGGACCTAGATGGTCAGGTGTCTTAAACTGGGTTATGCAAATAGTTTAGGATCTGTCTTTGAACCCAGACTTGTCTCCTCAGAGGCTACGTTCTTACCTCTGTTCTTCACCATGACACTTCTCTAAGGGCTGGTATTACCAGTCTGGGGTCACCTAGACACCTGGTCATACATAGGTGAATTTCAGAAAGGAATGGAGGAAATCTCAACTGATGTACACAGAAGAATGCATTTGTCTTTCTGAAAAGTGTTTATATACCTATCATGAGATTCTGAGGACCTATCAAGTTCAGAGCAAGTGTTTACAGAGTGGTCACAAGAAGATAAAAAGTGTTGACCTTTTACAGGTGGTGGAGAGTAGAACTAATTGGGCAAAACTTGAGAAGAGTACTATTTGGATGCAGCCTGGCAGGACTTGGATAAGAGTGTGTCAAGTGTGGAGATGGGAAAGGGAGAGAAGCCCATGGTCTGAGTGAGAGAAGAGTTAGTTGTTTCCTCCCAGGTGATGGTTGGGCCAATAAACATTTTTCTTCTTAGAAACAGGAGTCTGTGATCCAGCTATTCAGAAAAGCAGAATATGGCCAGGGAGTCCACAGACTTGAGTAAATAATGAAGCTGCTCTGTTTCTTGCCTGCTCAATTTCTGATATGGAATGTGTGCAAAAATTTCATTACAAATATAAATAAGAGATTCCTGAGTTTCAAAAATGAATCAACCCATTGTTTTATGTTTTCAGTACCAGCGAAGTAAAAGAGTGCTCTATCAGTGTTACAAAGTTAGTGTCAATATGTATTTCTAAATCAAACGAGTGAGTGCTGACCACATCAGATTTAATAATTTTAGCTAGTGTCCTTACAGTGGCATGTAAAAACTAATTTTTACTTTATTTAATAGTTCTACGTGCACATTTATGATTAAATTTTTGTGAGGAGTAAAATACATGGCAATGATTTCTAACAAACTCTCATGTAATTTTTTCATAACTATTTTATTATTAGTTCAATGTCTTCATTAACATAATTATGTACATCATCTATGTTAATTGATACAGGCATATTCTGGAAAAATAACTGTTTAAGAACGGTTTTTCTTTTTAAGGAAGGCAATCTGCTTCATTGAAAGATGTATTTGTTAATGGAGTATTGTTAAATTAATATTCACAATATTATGTACATTTAAAATGCAGTTAAAATTAATGAAACAGCTATATCACCAATGCCACATGCATTTTATTTATTGAAAACAATTTTTACCTAAAATTAAATATTCTCTTAGACTTCCTGTAGAAGGCAGAGGTTAAAACTGGCCTCTAAATTGACCATAACTGTAGAGTAAAACTAAGGAAATAAAATATTATGAAAATGACTTAGAGTGTTTCCATTTATCAAAAGCTAAGTAAAATGTAATTATGAAAAACCTTAGTTTTAAAGCATGACTTTATAGCATAATCGCAATTACAAAAATAGGGAATGGCTAAAAAATTGTGGTTTTGCCTCGAATAGAACATCTTCAGAGACTGCGACATTAGTTTGTTTCTGAAGTTTCATTTCTAATAATGGAGCTGTCATTTTCTTCATTCTTTCCTTTCAGAACAAGGGTGGGGGGAGATTAAAATAATCTTCAAAGCAGACACCGTTACACTGAGTGGACCCTGGCATGCAATCTGCTTTTCTAAAGCAGCACATTACAGTTTGCAGTGCAAATGATAGTTAAATATCCACTCAAAGCAAAGACTATTTAGAGGGAGACTCATCCAGCCTAGAGAGAGGACTGGAATCATGTATCTTTCTTCCCTTCTAGCTCATGAAATAATCTGATACAATTGTCTTTTGTTTTAATTGTAGTGAGGAATGTGGATTTCCAGTGATTGTCTTATGGGGGGGGGTCCTCCATTTTACAGAGCTATTAAATTAAAATGAAAGTGAAACAATATTAAAAAACAGCAGAACAGAATAAAGATTATGTCTATTTTGCTCACTGAGATTAAATGACTATAGTTTTGTCAATAATCCTTCTTTCCTTTTGGACATCTCAGCAGTGCGGGACTGAGGAATAGGAAAGCCCAGCTGCTTTCCTTTCGCCCTTAGGGCTGGTCTCCACATCCGGACGGACACACTGGTGGTAGAGACGCACAGTGCCCTGCCTGTGTGTGCGTGCGCTGTGAATCAGTGGATGCCCAGACTCCCAGGGACCATCAGGATAATACCTTTCATTCAACAGAAGAAAAATATTAATAACGCATGTTCAAGAACTGTTTTAAAACATGTCTTCATTGTATCATTGATCCAATGCTCCTTGTAATTTCTATGAATTGCAGTATAAAGAAAATACTCCTTTACTTAAAAAATATTCCTTTTGCCATATGTTAAGATTATTTTTATAATATTCTGTTTTCTCCTTGTAAGATCATACCTAGATTGGAATTTCTGTTCCATAAATGGCCCTGATAAAAGTATATCTTGTAAGTGTTTTACAGTGTCACTGTGCCCAAACTCCAGCAGGGAAAACCCTGCTAATATGAGACACATGCTAATAACAGGCCAGTTTTCCATTTTTAATGTTTAATGTTGATACCAGATGATGTATCCAGCTAACCACTTTAAACCTTCCAGTAAAGGTCTGATAATAGATGTCACTGTTGAATGTCCTCATGCTTGCTCCTTTGAAACAAATGATCACCTATTAGAGGATAGAGACAAAACACATTTACCTGAATGAAATGTCTAATAAAGTACATCAGGACTTGTTTTTATTGGTATTGGTCTATGAATACTTTATGTGCTAATTTAGGGTTTAGGAGTACTTAGTCATCCTAGTACTCTGGTCTGAAAGAAGGCATGTACCTTATTATTATAAACGCCAGCCTTTAATGTTTAGAACATATTTGTAAAACATACTTGTCCTCGTCTTAAAATTGAAACCATCTGTTAGAGATTTTCTGTTAAAATGTTATGGAGGCTGGTGTGAGGCTGTCTGCCATTTTGAATGGAAATTAAGCTGACAATGCATTCTACACCAGTGAGGCTGTGAAAACAAACAAACAAAAAAAGGCAGATGGTTCATTTATTATAGTAATTGTAATTTGTTGTTCATTAAAAGTAATTCCCACACAGGCACTCTTTATTCTAATACAGTGTAAGGAAACTTTCCCTCTGAAAACCTGGCCTAATAATTTTTTTTTCCTTAGCATAATTTGCACTGACATTTGATAGGCAGTTGATTAGAGCAGAATGATTTCTTTAGAATGAAAATTAATTATAATTTTTGCAGCTTTCATTAGTCTGCTTTTGTAACTACCATGGCTAAACAGCAGGGGTTTGCCTTGAAATGCTGAATATGACTGGATCATTTGTGGTATATTCTCCCTTTAAAGGTGATTGGACCTTTTCATTGTAGTTTCTATGTCAAAGTGAAACGAAGATTTGCAATAAAATATTTTAGCATGCTTTGAAATATACTTGAATATATATTTACAGCAGTAAAGAGACCATCATGTAATTTAACATCATACTGTGTAGTCTTTGAAACGTATTTAACAATGCACAGTTTAGTTTTCAGTGTTCTATGATACGTAACATTTCCTGAATTTGTACAGATTGTTGCATATGCACCCAAATAGCATAGATTGTTTAGCAGCATGCATTTCTTTCTTCAGAAATACACAAAACTGTTTGAAATACATTTTTAAAGCTAGGAAGATGATACTCTACTGATAGGACTGATGATAAAACAGATTTATAGAGGAACCAAGACTACTCCAGTGTTGTGATCTGATTGATGTATATAATGTGATTTCAGGAAATATCTTGTAAAGTAAATATATATCTGACAAAATCTTCAGAGCCTAGGAAGAAATTTGATTATTTGCAAGTATACACTATTTTGCTGTGCCATAATGCTGTTTTTGTTGTACACAAGCACATTGATATTAATGTGAGTTTTACAAAGGAAGGTAAGACTCATGGGGACTTCTGAGGCAGTAGGTGAATTTCTGAGTCAGCAAAATACTTTGAAAATTGAGTGCAGTAGACTTTTGATTTCAGAAAGTGTTATAAGAATATCCATAAAATAAGTCCTCTTTAAGACATGTGTCAGTTTCAGAGGGGGGCACCTATATTCTCTATTTTTATGGAAAAAAGCATTATAATTTGGAAGTGCTAGCAAGTTTTCTAGGTTAAGTATGATTTTATGAAATATTTTATAGATCTTTTTGCATCCACAACTTCTTATATTCCAAGTTCTGAATTTTCACAATTAACTATCCAGGAAATGGTTTTAAATCTGTAAAGTAGGTCTTCTGTTTTATAACACAATTCCTGTTTCTGTGGAATATGAACAAGACAGTGTTTATTGTAGTCAGAAAAATTGTTGGCGTGATTCTGCAGAAGTGAAGAATCTCTGGATTGTCTCAAAGTGTTAGCTGCCCATTTACAGACAAACAAGCTTTTAGTGTGCAATTTAGGTCAATGGATGGAGGGGAGAAGATGTGTTTAGGCGACAGATTTTAAATCACCATAATATAAATATGCTTCCCTTTTCATCCGGAATTTGCTTTCTTTCAAGGTAATTTAGTGCAGCAGACATGCACTTATGCCTGTCTTTGTAATTTTAGGGATTAGGGTAGTGAGGATTAAATGGTGACCCTTAATCTTCAATATCAACTTTAAGAGCGAAATATAATATGCAAATGGAACAAATTCATTTTGTGTTTATATATTTTAATCTCTGTAATTTAGTCTTAAGAAGATGGAAACTCATCTTTGCCTTATTTATTTTGAATCCTAAAGCAAGATGCCATTAACATTTTTATCCTTCTGTCTTAGTGGATAAATGTTTATCCTTAGGGCTTAGAACATAATTTAAAAAAAAAAAAAGAATCTCTGACTTTAACATAACAATGTTTTTCTATCAAGGAAACTAGTATGTGTGTCTGATATAAAAGTGTAGACTGAGTTGTGTTAAATGAATGGATGAGTTGATAAGACAAGCTTTCAAAAAATGTAAGGTAAAATTTGAATTTAGTTGCAGAAGTCAGTTAATTGAAGTTTTATTGATAAAATTAGTGTATTTCTGATCAAATTTACTTTGTTCTTAATAAACTTTTCCTTTCTGGTTTGAATTGCAGGATGTGGACAGGAATATCTTCTAAAGAAAACATTTATTAGTATAAAATATTAAACTTATATAAAAATCTGGTCCATATTCTCTTAGACAAATAAACATAAGAGCTATATTAAGTAAGCACATAAAGAGAGAAATATAGTGTGAAAAATACAAAGGATCTTTTTATGCTTCTTTCTCCAGGGAGAATGGGATTGGAGCAGTCCCTTTAGTTTGGGTTCTTGTGTTCGTCACTTGCCAAGTACTTGCCAGCCATTTAGACAAAGGTTGGCCAGATCTCTGGATATGAAGCTTGAATATCTACTGTTTAGAATTGAATTTTGGACAATTTGTGATGAATTAATGCTTGCTTATATAGCCAAAAAGGCACATAACTTTAGTTTACAAGTTGTGTGTTAAATTTTTCAAAAAGAGAAGACAAAAATCCCTTGATTAATTGTGGAGGTTTCCTGAACCAGTCCTTAGGCTCCCAGACCCAGCATTATGTCATCCCAGATAAAAGGGACATTGAGTACCAGATGATATATGTGAGTGATAGCACACTATAAACATGAACATTTAATCTAGACATTTTCCTTTCTCAATCTGATTACTTCCAGTAAATATAGTGCTCTCATGATCAATATCAGCCTTACAATTAAGCACTTGTTGACTGAAAACCAAAAATGGACTTAGTGATGTAGCTAGCCCTGATGATGATTTCTGTTGAAAGTCCACAAGCCTTACAGTCTAAATAGTAAATCTGTATGTGTGAGGTACATCTCCGAGTACAGGTAAATTTATTTTGTTCAGTTTTATCTTTTCTTGTTTATAACTGAAACAGATTTTTTAAAAACTTCTTGACTGTAGGAAAGTATGATAGGGCATGTACAAAGCTTGTGTATTTCCATTCTCATTGTCTTAAAATGGTTACAATACATTTCATTTTAGTGGACTGTTTTACTAATGACTCAATAACGATTACCAATGCATGAACACTACTATGATGCTTAGAGTCACTTACCAGGCAATTTGGTAACCTAGGATTTAAGGGCTTTGAAGTCAGAAAAGCCTTCATCCTACACTTGGCTTTGCTAGTTTGCTGTGTGACAGAGAGCAAGTTACTGAACCTATCTAACCAGTTTCTTCATTGCAATGTGAAAATTGCATAGCACCTTGATGATAAGGTTTTTGTGGGGATTAAACATGATAATGAATGTTATCTGCTTCCTATAATGCCTGGAACACAAGGAGTGGTTTAAAATAGTAATTATTTTTATGAATCTACCTATTATGCTATTATATTGAAACGAGCTACTTGCAATTGCATTTAGGAAAGGCTGTGTGTAAAAAAAAATATTATATTCACCATTGAAGAACCTTCAATCTGTGTTATCACTGGTGTTAACCAATTGGAAATGGTATAGTATTACTTTCATTTGAATTCCTCCCGGTTCTATGAGATTAAATTCAAATTTACACATGTGAAGTTGAGTTGGATAAAAGCTAGAGATCTACATTCAAAAATCAAAATACAGATGCTTTTGGAATGGAAGAGTGTGGCATGCCAATTATTTATTTATTTATTTATTTATTTTTGGTGACACTGAGAAATGAACCCAGGTTTTTGCGCTTAGGTACGTGTTCACCCTTTGTTATTATTATTGCTGCTATTATTATTGAGGCAGGGACTTAGTAAGTTCAGAATTACCAAGGTTGGTGAGGACGTGTGATCCTCCTGCTCTAGCCTCTCAGAGTGTTGGGATTATGAGCATGGAATGTCTTTTTAAATGAAGAAATAAAATAAAATATTATACTTTTCTAGAATTTGACTAGTGATTTGGTTACATGATAAATCATGTTACGAATTAATGAGCTTAGACATTGCAAGTGAAAATAAATGTTTTGTAAAAGTGGCAGTCAAGGTTACTTTCAATGATGTATTTTGTCAGATGTTTCATTTTTCTTGGTGTGGGTAGACCAAGAAAAGCCATTTCCTGGGGACATTCTCAGGACATCCAGACATATCTCTTATTCCTAGGTACCTGTTATGATCCTGAGGTTTAAAAGTGTGTTTTCTGATCATTCTCACACACAGTTGTGCTGAACCATCCAAGTCAGTTAAAAAACAAGTATTCAGGAACTTATTCACACAGGTCAAGAACAAGCAAATATGTGTTGAGCTGATTATGAAAGGCTGCTGATCATTAGTTGTCTAAGTGGAATGGGAGTGGTGGTGGCAATCACGAGTATCTTTATAACTACAGAGACATTCTTTCCAAACTTCAGTGCCTATACCTAAGCCACCAATTGGTTTAATTTCTAATAAGGTCAAAGAAATCAGAGCAATAAAATTTTTCTTTACTTTTCTCCTATAACCAAATTGTTATAAAACAATGTAAAAGCATTTTATGCAGAAACTATGATTTAGTAAGTGGTTCTTTCTCTCTTTGAACTACTTGACCAGCAATGACTAAGATACATAGTTTGCAAGACCATATTACCCTGTCATAGCAGCAGGTTTGGACACTTGGACTCTTCTCCAGGAACAGACTGTTCTGTGATTACTTGATTACAGTTCCATTTTTAAGATAGTCTATGTTCAATTTCAGAATTTAAGAAACTGTTATCTTAAGCCTTTGTTTTTGTCTCTTTCTGTTAATCTTTTTGCTTGTAAATACCAGGAAAACCTTTATTGTATGAGATCATGATATAATAGTCTCTTGGTTTCTCTGGAATATTACCTGAAACAAATCATTTAAAAAAATAATACTCATTTCTTAAGCATGTCTATGAGTCCATGCTTATTGAAGTACAATGGTAATGTACTGAAATGTGAAAAGTTTGAGTTAAGACTGACAGATGAAGAATTCTTCCCATTGATGCTAGCAGGAAAAACCATGGAAATTTATTTTTAAAAAATAGATTTTAAAATAACTGTAGGATTGATACAAAGCAAAGAGAGAGAGAGAGAGAGAGAACTAGGGCAGAAGAATGCAAGGTATAATTAGAGCATACATAATTCCATTTTTTATGATCATTCTTGCCTATCATGATCAAATTAAATAATTGGTAGAAAAAATACAAATTAAAATTTAACATTATGAGTTTATTCTTGCTCACAAGTGTTATAAGCATATAGTGTTTCTTACCTGTATAGGTTTTGATCTTTAGGAGGGTGTTCAGCTCTAAAGCAATTAACCATGAACTTTTTCCTGTCAAAAAATAGATTTACAACTTTCAATTTAAAATTGCTAGTCAGTAGTAATTATATTTATAAGGTACATAGTGGGACAAATTTTTGGAATAATTGAAAACTGCTTAGGTTGCGGTGAAAAAATAGGTTAGACCTCAAAACTAAGTTAACATTAGGCGATTTTGATACTGATAATTATAGAAGGAAATATTGAATGTTAGGAAAATAATATGAACTTTATTACGTATTTGTTTGGCAAGTGCTTTTTAGTGTTGTATAAATCTCTTATGGAAGAGATTCTGCTTATTTTTTGCCTTTATGTTTCTCAGTGTTTAGAACATACTTGTTTATATTGGAGGAAGTATTTTAAAAAAAGGAAAAGCAAGAGAGATAAAGAGAAATAAGGTAGAAAGAAAAAATGGAGGGAAACCAAGAAAAAATACAAGGAAAGGAAATAGGATTATAGGATGAGTTATTTCAAGAGATTAGTATCAATGAAATAAAGCCTTTGATATTTTACTGAAACACATAAATGCAACCTTGAAGTAGAATCAAAATAGGAGGAGGGAAACTATTTAAAAGATTTTTTGAAATTGAATTAACAAGCTGAAAAACTGGGGGTGATCTTTGCAGAGAAAGTTACAAGTGGTTTAATTGTATTCTTAATACATCATATTTAGGAAAATGATGGTAACAGAAAGTGATAACAAAAGAAGAAAAATCGATTGAGAGAAAGGGGCAATGATGCAATTTTTAGCACATTTGTACTTGAGGCTCCTTTTGAGGGGATATTGTGGGGCTTGTAGCCACTGAGTTGTAACCCAAAGTATTTATTTATTTATTTATTTGCTTGTTTACTTATTTATTAGTTTGAGGCAGGGTCTCACTATGTTGTCCTGGCTGATTTCAAATGGTTGATCCTTTTGCTTCAAGCCTCCTGTAGCTAGAATTCTGGGCAAGTAGCACTATGCCTGGCTGAAGTTCTTACTGGGCGTCTTGCAGTGGTCTTGAACCTGTGGCCCACATAACAGCAGGTTGTTTGTTATTATTGAAAAGTTTTAAAAGGTTTGCCATAGCTGAAGGGGAAGAAGTAAAACGAGAGTGATCAGGGTTGTTAATGTAGATTTGAAAATGCCACTTACTTGATGTTATGGTTGATACACTGTGTCCACTTGAGAAGTTTACCCAAGGGACTCAGCAGGGAGCCAGGATCCTTACTTTGTAAATATCCTCAACTTGTGCAAGAGGACACAGAGGTGGTATGAATGCTATACCTGCCCTTGAGTAGGAGTCGCCTTCTTAGAATATAGGGGAGAAGAGGCTTGTTCTCTCTTCTTTTGCTCTGGCTGCTTTTACTAGCTGCTGCCTTGAAATGCTGACCAGGTGCCACAGCTGATCATGGACTGAAACCTGCACAAACAGTGAGCTAAATAAATCTTTCCTTCCTTCATTTTGGGTGTCTGGTATTTTGTCTTAGCAATGAGAGACAAGTGACCAAGGAAGAATTTGGTACCAGAGGAGGGGGTTTGTTTGTGACTATACCTGCCCATGTGGTTCAAGAGCTTTTGGGAATGGAATGACTTGTGGGAAGAGTTTGGAAAGGTTCAGAGATGTTGCCTGAAAGAATAGACCTGGAACACCTTGGGCTGCTCTGTATGGGAGATTTTGATCAGAGCTCAGAAAACCAGTAAAGACCAGGCTTAGGAGGGTTCTGCTGGAAAAGACTGCATTTGGTGCTGGACTCCCTATGACCTATGCTATGGCTTGGCAAAAAGTTTGTCTGTATTTTGTTTGTGTGCAGAGACTTTGCCTGAGACTAAGGTTAAAGGTGGTGGACTAATTAATCTGGCAGAAGAAATTTCAAGGCAGTTAAATGTTGAGGCTGTGGTATGGCTATTGTTGAGGGCTTTTAGCCAAATTTATGTTGTGAAATCAATAGCAAAGAGCCCAGCAGGATGATTCACAATGTTGTGAGGTTGGCCAGAAAGGAAACTCCAGTAAAGCTGTGGACCATAAAGACAGAACTGAGGTCTCCATTGCTAAGAAGGAACAGCATAGAAAAGATGGCCTGAAGGCATCACAAAAAGCAGCAATTCTTGAATCTTTGTAGCCTCAAACAGCAAAAGTGAAAGACTGCTTTGAGGTGAAAGCTGCAGAGCACTATGTTTGAGAATGGTGGCATAAGAAATTTGTTCCTCAGAATTCTATTCAGAGTGCCCAGTGATCCAGACACTCGACCCCTACAGCCAAAAAAGAGGCGAGCCTGGCTACTGCTCCATCTGGCAGCAGATCTCAACATTGTCCATATGGTGCTGGTTTTAGGTACATACAGAATGCAAGAGTTCTGAGGTTAAAACCATTTGAAGAGGCCTGGGAGACCAGGTAATGTGCCCCTGAGAGGGCACTTTGTGCAGTTGTGAGTGTGAAGCCAAAGGTGCAGTGGACACCCCAGAAGCTTGGAAAAGTCAGGAATGTGGATCATCTAAGGAAAGCTGCAAGGAGGGAGGAAAGCCAGCCAGACAGAGAAACTGTGGGAGCTACACTCACCAGAAGTGCCATAGGGCTGGAGTCACACAAGCCCTTTGAAGCTCACAATTTGCCCGAGATTGCTTCAGATGGTGGACATGGAACTCCAGTACCTAAGGCTTGCCCTGCTGCAGTATGGACTTACTTTTGGTTCCAATCTCTTGTATCCTTCTGTTTGTAACTTTTGGAATGGAAATGTTTATCTCATGATATTGCTTGTTGGAAGTGTTTAACTATGTTTTCATTTGTACAGGGGCTTACAGCTAAGGTTTGCCTTACATTTTGGAGACTTGGAACTTGAACTTTTCAGCAGTGCTGAAAATGTTAGGACTTTGGAAACTCTTACAGATGGACTAAATGCCTTTTGCATAAGTCTTTGAGGGGGCCAAGAGTGAAATGTTATCATTCTAATGTAATATAATATGGATAGACAATGCTGGTTCTTAAGGATTTGTTAAATCTGTGTTATAATGTTCAAGTTTTGAAATATTAAGAATAAGCATGTCTTGTATTTGGAAACAGGTTTAAAGAAAGGTGTTTGGTTGTCAAGTTAACAAGAGGTAGATTGTTATGGTTGATACACTGTATCCACTTGAGAAGTTTAGAAATTTACCTAAGAGACTCAGCAGGGAGCCAGGATCTTACTTTGTAAATATCCTCAGCCTGTGCAAGAGGAGGGTACAGAGGGGGCGTGAGTGCTACACCTGCCCTAGAGGTGAGGAGTGTAGCCTAAGGGAGGAGGAGAGGCTTGAACTCCTCCTTTTTGCTCCTACTCCTCTTCCTGGCTTCAGCCTTGAAGTGTTGCCCCTGTGCCATGCCGCCCTGCCTTAGAGCCAGCTGGTTATGAACTGAAACCTGCACAGTGAGCTAAATAAACTTTTCTTCCTTAATCTTGGGTGTCAGGTATTTTGTCCTACCAATGAAAAAAAAGTAACCAAGATACTTGATGAGTGGGTTAATTAGGCTACATGAGATTTCCAAGAGAAGACTGTGAAACTAAGAATGTATGGAAGAACCTTTCCAAATCAAAACTGATGAAAAAGAGCCATTAGTAAAAGTTCTCTGGAAAAAATGAAAAGAAAGTTACTCAGATAAAAGCAGAGAAACAAGGAGACTAAGGAAACCTGCTATGATGAGATGATGAGGAACAGCAAATCCTGTACAGAAGTTTTGAAATATCTAAAGACTGAGAACAGATGATAGTGAAATTCAGGAATGTGAATCATTCTCTAGGGAAGACTAGCTATGAAAATATTCAAAGGAAAACTGACTGTGTTCCCCTGAGTGAGATCTATATATTTTAATACTGTGAAAGTCTTCACTTTAAAACCTATAGCTGTATTAGAGGAGTAAGTAAAAGTAAGCAGAGACATCCCAACTTGAATACTTCTCAATATCATCTTAGGTATTAAATGTAAAATCACATTCTAGTGGCCAAGAGCAAGGCTATGTTCAGTAGTTCTCAGATATTTGTTAGTCCCCATGTCTTCCCCAAGTATAAAACATCATGGTCTAAAGTAGACAGTGAATGAGTTGTTAAATCCGTATTTGTGTGGGTCAAGTTCTAGAAGAGGTAAGTATGTCTTCTGGGTGGAGACAAACAGCTTTATTGGACAGGAAGAACTCTAAGATGTAGTCTGCAAGTGCCATTGTGCAGGTCTACAATCTGGAAGGGCTTTGTATCTAAATAGAAACCATGAGAAAATTTTTCTTTCCCATTCCTGTATCATCCATTCTAAAAGCAGTTCAGAATATACTTATTTGGGGGAAAAGATTGCTCAAAACTTCTTTCAATTCTTTCTGCTTCAGCAATGATCATGTCTGCAGCTTTAGCAGTACTAAAGATGGGAACAGAATAGTTACTGAATTCCAAGGAGTGTCTTTTGGTCATATTTTTCTGCTTTTCATTCAATGGCATGTTGAAGGTATTGATATAATCTCAGAAATAGTATTCTCCTCAGTTGCATTGTTATGTGGCAATGGTTGCTGATTGGTTTGGATATGAAGTGCTTTCACATAAACAGGTTCAGCAAATTTGTCCCTAGGGGGCACATGAAGATATTATATGTGAAGAGCATTTGGTGGTGTTGATAGGTTCATTGGTGTTGAAGAGCCCCACCAAATTCTTATCCTGGCACCCTTAGAATTATGTGTTGACCTCCTTTTCTGGTTTGGACAGATGTATTATTCGTCTGTATTTTCTCACTTTAGACCATTGATTTAGCAATCTGAGTCTGGCAATTTTGGCAGCAAAATTGACTTTGCTTCTTTTATCAGCAACCATACAACTGGATATTTCCCTGTCATCTAGAGGACCTGTCCTTTAGGCTTAATTATGAACTCTTGCCATGGCCTTGTGTTCACTGACTGTTCTAAGGAAATTAATTCTTGCGAAGCCTGAGTGTAGACATGGCACTCAGAATTTCTCTCAAATATAATATTTTTTCATTCAATGCATAACCCTATTAAATCAAAATGACACTAGTACACATAAATAAAAGAGATAATTTTAGACTTTGTTTCACTGTGAGTATGCTTTCTGCAAATGCATGTTAATCACAGAATCAAAATAAACACACTTAATTGAACAGTATTTGGATCAATAAAATCATTGACTGAGTACCACTGGTGCTCACTTGAGGTAAACAAGTGATTTAATAGTCTCCACTTCCTTCGGGCCTCTTTGGTGTGGCCATCAATAGTGTATTCTTAAATCGGAACTGGCAGTGACCAAAAGGCCCTCATCAAGCAACCCAGCTTGACCTCCCGAGGTGTATTATTGCCTGATGTCTTATAAGCCACTTCTGATTTGTATTCTGTGAGCCCGATAATTCCTGTTACATAATTTAATGCTCGACTTGTAAGAAAACACACAACATATACACATACACCCACCTTTTATAAGGAAGATTATTTCCTCAAGGATTTGTGTAAGAATTGTTTTTTTTAAAATTCTTTTTCTTTATCCAATATAAGCTGTCTCACCTTTCACATTTACTATCTATATTTGCAGTTCAGCAAATAGGAAAATCCAGAAATGTAGAATGAAGAGGAAGTAGTGTGTGATTATATTGTTTGCCACTAATACAGTCACAGGTTCAGATGTTCAGATTGAATTTTACAGACAGGGCCATAATATGTATCCCTTATGAGGTTCATTCCTTTTCTGGATTTCTGAATAGAGAAATAAGTCCTTCTTGCATGAATCTATTTTGCATATCTGAATAGTACATTAAAGGCTGCATGCCTAGAACATGTCATTTATATTTCTGATTAATCAGATGGGTGTTACCAATGGAAGCTATTAAAGTTAGGTATAATTTGGGACATGTGAAATTCAATATCAACTGAATTAATTCATTGTTTTATGAGGAGATTTAAAAATTCCTAGCTACGAATACTAGGGAATGAATATTTGTAGGCCAGATGAAATCCAATAAGGGAACTTAAATGCTACCCATTCAGACTGCTTAGAACATGTTCCCCAGTAGAGATAGATGAGATTTTTGGTTTTTTTATTTAATGGAACCTTGCCCTAAAGGCGTTTTTTGGAAACACATCATCGGCTACTGTAAGTTCACACTGTCAACATAGCAATATGCAGATACCTTCGGTAATAATCAAATGTTTTAAGAAACTGGCAAATCTAGAGATTTTTACTATTTTAATATTCTGATGGCCAAATCTGTGATGTATCCCTGTCACTGTGGAATACTAGATAGGCAATTCTGCCCTATAGTTCAGCCTAGTCACCTCCATTACTATTTGTTAGGGGAAAGACAGGTCTTTTGAAATAATGCAGTGACTGGACAGAGGATTTAGCTCAGTGACATAAGTGCCTGCCTTGCAAGGGTGAGGTCTTGAGTTTGATCCCCAGTAGCAAAAGAAAAAAAAAATGCATTGACTGAATATAGCTCAATCCCTTAATTATGGAAGAGTATAAATGCCTTTCCTGAGGTTTTGCTGGTAATACCGTGACCATTAAAAATACAATGAAAGAACTGTTTGCACTCTCACTGTTTGAATGTCCACTTGTTGTGTTTTAATTTTGTAACTTGAACAACTATTTCTAAGATGACAATATGTAACTTATCAAATAGTGATTTCTCAGTGTTTATTTTTTTAAGTTCTGTATTATTTCTACCCTGTTTTCTATTTTCCTTTTTTTCTCTTTAAATAAACTTTTAAAAAATACAGTGATAATGACAACCAAAGAAATGTATGCTGTACTTTCTTCATTAATTTCTTTGCTGTTAACAAAGTATCAATTAAGTGTCTGGCTGTTCATAATGATGCACATGCCAGTTGAGGTTTAATCTAGGATAAATAAGACTCCTCAAATGTCCTATAGTTTCCTAAAGAGTTTTTTATAAGATAGATACAAAACTGAAGCCTGAGAAAATAGTTTCTGGAAAATATCCTCCTTGTAATGCTCAAGTCAGTCTAATAATCATCAGTGTCTGCACTTCATACTGCAGCATTTCTCAGGTGAACTTTGAACATTGGTGTAGTGGTACAGGCTGTTCTTCTGTCTTTCCCTAAGAGTCATTTGTTCATCCTCTAAAGCCCAGTTTAAAAGCCTTTCTAGGGCACACAATGTACTGTCATAGTCTTTAAACATTGATCAGATTATTGTGTGACCTTCCTTCCTTGAAACACTTGACTTTCAGTAAGGCCTGGGGTAGAAATGTATGTTCGTTGAATGATTATGTTTTCCTATTTACTCCTATTACAGCCCAGAATTTGAAAATGCCTATGAAAATACAGAAAAAATGAAATCTTAGTCATGCAGGTATTTTAATTTTATTTGCTTGGATAATGGATTTTAAAAGATAGGCTTATGCTGAGTAGTGACATTTTAATGTCACTGTAACAGCAGCACAGGATAGGCCTATGCTTCTGTTATGTTTTTAAGACCCTGAAATAAATGTGATGGCCAAAAATTCAATTTTACTATTTAAATTTTTCCAGTGGAAATACTACTTTGTCATAACTTTCTTTCCCTAATGATGATGATTGCATGTACATTTTTGAATCTGTAGAAAAACCGGTGTTAGAGATAATTAGCACATCTGTGTAGGAAAACTTGCTGGTAACTGTGATGAAAAGCACAGTGTATGAACAGAGTATCTTATTGATTAAAATAGTGTTGTTTTGTAGCTTTGAGATATTATTATAAAATGATATTCAATTTAACTTCAGTTTGTAGAGAATAGTTTATGTAACATATGTGCCTGCTAGGACAGTGAGTGAGTGGATCCTTTGTCATTTGGAATCTTTTTTTTTGAATCTTTGACAAGAGGCTAAGGTCAGCATAGCTAGTGTAGAGCGTTACATTTATTTCTTTAGTTTCCATAGTGGTTTCTGGTAACGTGTCATTTGGGTGTCAGTTCTCAATGATTTTTCATCTGGCTACAATCCAAGTCATGTTGTTGTTTGATGTATGAATTGCTTTTAAAAGGTCATTTTTCTTTTGTTTTTATGGTAGAAATTCTAAGCAGAGAATTAAATCTGAATCCATCTCTGATTATCATTTTTAGAACTTCTCCCTTTTCAATTGTAAATTTTCATTTACTTTCACATAAAAAATACAGAAAATCTCTGAATTATTATTCTATTTTGGATGAGATATTCTACTTGGTATTTTTCTGGCAAAACTAGGTAAAATCAATACTAGATTAAAAAATTATCTTAAATATCTAGAAATAACATTTGCTTAGCCATATACTAGGAGGTGAAAGGATCTTTATGTGATAACATAAAGTTTAAGAAAAAAGAGTAGACAGATGCAGAAAACTAAAGTAGCGTCTAGCTGGAGAGAGAGAGGCCGTTGCTTTTCGTTTCCTGGTTGACATCACTTCTCCCCAACTGATAGTTCCTCTGCCCAGAAGCCATTTTATTAAGTGACATCAAATTTGAGCAATGGATTCTTTCAGTTAGCTAAGGCCATGCTAGGTTAATATGCCACTTGGGTTTTACCTAATTGTGACATATTAAGGGATAAAACTTTCCCTTTTTTGTATTTTCTTTATTATAAAATTCATAAAAACATACTCTTACATATGCCAAATTCTGCATTTTTAGATTTTGTTGTCTATCATCATATTTAAAAAGTGATTATTACATGTATGGTAACTTTTGACACCAGGACTAACAAATTTTTAGCATCTGGTAATTTCAAGGTTTTGGTTTTCAAGAGGTGTTTGCTTCTCTCCCAATGAATGAGGTTTCCACCTGCCATTTTTATTTCCATCCAGCCAGTAGCCAAACAGCAATTTGGTATTTGTCTCCTTGTTTTAATTCTTAATTCTTTGTTGCTTCCTTTGTATTTTCATTTTTATTCCCTCAAACTTGGACCATTTTAAAACTTTTCAAGGCAGCATTTTGGTTTACTATATTTTTCCTCCTACTTTATGCAATGCTATCATAGTGAAAGTTTTAATCTACTTTTTTGTTAACATAAGCATTTTTGCTTAAAAATCCCAGTGGTTTTCTATTTCAACTTATATATAAAAGTTAAATGAATTTGTGTGAGGTTGGATTATTATTAATTATTTCTTAATAGAATGAGATTCCACAAATGTGTCATGATTTAAAGATGACAGTTTGCTGTCTTCTATTATGATCTGGGTAGGACAAAGCCTTAAGAAAATAAACTGAAATTAGTTTTAAAGAAAAACTTTTTCCAGAATGAAATGATGAATTTCAGAGATTTAATTTCTTTTTAAAATTTATACTGCATCTATTCAATTAAATTCTGGACCACTGTGTTTTAGGAGTATTGGTTTACACTTTCTGTCATCTCTATATGATGCTGATATAAACAAAACTCCCAACCTACTAGATGTCCGGTACAAGTTCGTGTTCTCTAAAATCGAAGAGTGAATTTTAGGAACAACGGAGGTTAAGAGCATAATATATTTATTGAGAGAAAGAAAGCTTCTGTCTGAGAGAGACAGAAGGGGTCCTGAGCAGATTGTCAGGGACTCTTTTTCTAGGGACTTTGATAGAGTAAAATCTTGGGATGAGATGGGTTCAAGGTGGGGAAAAAGGGATTGCAGGAGATGTGCATAAGGTAGGACAGAACTATGGTTAATCAGTAAGATTAATTGTTCAGGTAAAGTTGACTAAATCGGGAACAAATGGGGAGGCAAGTCATGTAGTAAGCAAGCATGCTCAACAGCAGTGACTCTTATTTATAGCAAGCACCAAAAACAGCAGTGACTCTTCCTGTAGGGGAGTGGAATGGTAACTCCTGACTTTCTCAGGGTGATAGAGGACTATTTAGAACACCAAATCGTTAGGATATGGATGTTTTTCTTGTCTTGAGGCCTGGCCCACAGCAGGAGGTGTCTGTCTTCCCCACAGTTGCAAGGTTCCTGGGCTTCTGAACTGGACTGAGCCCTGTCTGACTGCCTATGGTATTTCTGATTACTCAGCTGCCTATAACAATGCTATTTTTTCAACTCGATAAAATTTTTGATAAAACCAATTTGAGGTCCAGCTGTCTTACAATATATTGATCTTTGATTTGACTTATTTTACATAATTAATTCTCAATATCTAGATGAGTAACATCATTCTTTGTAAGATGAAGTGATTCGTCCAGGATCAGGACTTCTTATGTTTTCCTTGATAAATGAAATCTATCCTCATTAATTTAATTTACAAGATGCTCAAGACTTTAGGTGGCACTTAGCATCCAGAACCTTAGGAGTTCCTTGACTATCTATTATAAAAAAGGGAATGAGAAGGCATGATTCTATTTGAACTGGGTAGAACTTTCTAGACAAATCATTTCTGTAACCTGAAGTTCTAGAGCTGAAAGCAGAGAGAAGCAGATTTAGAATTTTTACAGTCTCTCTGTCTCTGTCTCTTTCTCTGTCTCTCTGTCCTGTCTATCTCTGTCTCTCTCTCTCCTCTCTCTGTCTTTCTCTCTCTCTCTCTATCATGCATGTGTGTACAGGTGCTACATATGTATTTATAATTAATAAAATACATTATGCTGTAATGTTATTTTCTGTTTTTACCCTGTATGTGCAGTTTATCGTATACATGTTTTGAGGATAGAATAAGAATTTATTGAACTAAGTTAATTGATAATTCAGTAGAAATAAAATAATGTATGATTTTGTAGTGGTTTCACATGCTTTGATAGACTTTTTAATTATATTGCAAAGAGTTGATTGTGCTATGAAACTATGTTCTTTTTCTAGAGAGTCAGTAGCAAATGCATTCTATTTCTGGAAGCTTGATAATTGTAGATCATATTTTCTTACCAAACTGATAATGTGTCATTAATTCAGATTTTTAAAAAGTAACCTCTAAATCCTTGTGTTTTGTCCTAGGTTTAAAATTCTATGAGAACCAGACCACACATTCTTCTACACTTAGGCCACATTATTTTCAGAGATGCTAACCTGTTAGTGATTAACAAAAATTGGGGTCTTGGATGCTTGTGGTTATCAGAAAGTTTTCCCTGAGGATGACTCAAGTCCAAAGAGAATTTCTACATTTATGTCTAGGAGGGAGGTTCTAAGACCATGCTGACTTTATATGAAAATGTACATTTGCTATGTGAATGCTTGATGATGCTATTGTGTAGTGACTGAAATGAGATGTCTAACACCAAAGGTGAATGATCTGGATTTAGTGTTGAGATGCCAGGCTCCGTACTTTGCAGTTAAGTAAAGTAAGAGGTAAAAACAGATTAACACAGTGAAAGAAGTCAGATTGTATCCACAAATTAACTATGCAAAGGTGCAAAATGTATATTTTTCCAAGGTAAAACAAAGAAGGAAAGAAATGCATTTGCTAATCAGATTCACTTTTTTCTTTCTGCTTCCAGACTAGTCTTGCAGCATTTTCTGTTTTTGTTATTTATTAGTCTATTCCTCCTTCTGTAATGTAAATTCTGGTAAATATTTTTATCTTACTTTCCTCATTATTCTGAGTTTTCAATAATTCATTATGGAAGGTAGAAATTGATGAGTGGAAAAATCAGTAGCAGAATAGGGAATCAAACGCAGATATGAATCTAAATGTAATTCTCTTCTTTTATTACAAGAACTTATGTAAATATTTCTTAGGTTTATTTTCAAAATAAACAGTAAAAATAAATAATGCTTAATGTTTTAAGAGAATGAGTTGTTTACTATCTTTTTGAAATAATTTTTATCATATATTTTTACATAGAAATGGACAGAACTATTGCAAGAAAAATGTAAACAGCATATACAGATTAGTAGGAAAATGTGCCTGTCTCCCCATTTCACCAAAGTTAAGTTTTCCATACACTTTTTAAACTTGGATCAAACCCATGACCTCAAGCTTGCCAGGCAGTTGCTTGTGCTGCTGAACTAAATTCCCTGCACCAAATTGAGTTTTTTAATAGGAAATTTAAATGTGGAATGTCTTGCTTTGTCTATGAAATGCCTCTGAGGGAGGTTGGAATTTACAGCTAATTGGTTCTTTTGACTTGCATGGTTTAGGTGCTGTGTATTTTGCCTTAAGTCCTTCTTGTCCATTGCCTGTCATTGAGAATGTCTCAGGGTAACTAATGTTTCAGTTAATTTTTACCAAAACCAAACAATAGCATCAAAAACCAAGGCATATTTACCTGGTTATATTCCTATGAAAATAAAATGAGGTGTGAGTATTAATCTAATGTTACTTGCAAATATTTTAGACCTAAATGCCAGGAAAGAATAGAGTAACTTCCACATTCTTTCTTGAGTTTACATTATAGACACCAATAATTGGTAAAACCATTCAGAATCCTTGACAATGTTTTCGGCAAGAATTATGGGTTCAACAGAAGGAGCAGGCAAATTAAAATCTGTTTGCATGCTTACCTGAGTTTCTGATGTAAGGTGACCCACAGTAGACTATTTGCTTTCTTATCTCACTTTTAATGGAATTTTTAGAACTAATTGTGAGGGAAACATGGGAAAGAAAGATGAAAAAATAATATTTTGTCTTCTGTTAAACACTTTGGACAGAAGTTAAAATGTTTTTGTTTCTTTGTAATGTACTATCACTGTCTTGACAATAGAGAGTCAAAGGCAGGGGAGAATAAAAAGAAAAGACCTTTAATACTGGCATGGGAGGGCTGCACAAGAGTGCAAGATCCCTCTGAGGCAGACAGAGAAGCCTTGGGTTTGCGGGGGTGGGGGGTGGGGGGGTGATGTTGGAGTTTGAAGGGCCGAGCAGAATGACGTATTGACAGCTGATTGGGGGAATGGTGGAGCAGGAGCGATAAGCAGAAAGTTCAATTTCCTGTTTGGAAGAAGATTGCGGAAGTCAGTATTGAAGGGACTTGCTGTAGCTCTAGGCCCCACCACAATGTTGGGCAGGCGCCACATGCAGACAGAATCCATCACTATCTACCTGCTTCACTTTGGTTGGGATATTGACTTAGGAAGGGAGATTCTCTGCTTGTGTCTGAGATCCTCTTCATAACGGGATTCCTCAAAACTGGTTGTGCCATTGATAAGTATGCAGCATGCGGGGATCAGTCTTTTGCTGAGAACCAATTATTATTGCTATGAATAATATTTCATAAGGAAGGAATACTCAAACTCATGCAGCTCCCCTCCGCTCTTCTTCTGGATACTGGAATTCAGTTTTGGAAAATTGCATGTAATCTAGAATTTGGACAGCAGTATTTAGGATGATCAGTTACCCTCATGGAAACAAGAGAAAGGAAAAATGGTTCTTTTATAAATATTTTACCATATTTAGTATGACTGCAAGTAGTGGTTTTCTGAAATATTTAGCAGTGACTTGCATCAAGGTAAAAAAGCCATATGCAGCATTACGTATATATGTGATTTTTATGGTTGTTATAAGAATTAACACAGGTAAAATGTTATACATAGTTATGTATAGTGTTCTAGAGAATATTTAAGAAACATGAGCAGTTATTTTTAGGAATATATTTATTGGTTAAGTTTTGTGAGGAGTTTTGATGCAGGAATGTTTAAGTTGGTATGTATACAAATCATCAGTCTTTCATAATTTTGAACTTTTCAAATCTAAGGGATAGGAAAGTGTATTTTAATTGAGAAACTCATACTGCTTTCCTCTCATTAACTGCTTAGTCTCCTGTTAGGGACTGTCATAAGAGAGAGATCATTGTCTTCTCTCTATTACTGTGACTTGGCTGATGATACCATCATCTTGCTTCCTGTACGTTGCCTGCCATTTTTTCAATGAACTTAGATCACAACCTGTATCACGGTCAAATTCCTCCAACATAAATCATCAAAGAAAATTTTACTTCTTTGGTAAGAATTTATTTAGGAGCAATTCTCTCAGAGCTCAATGGTGCCATTGTTTTTTCAAGGCCATCATGTAAAAACTTGGTCATGTCATTCTCATCTTTCATTTGTTTTATTTTGATGCACAGTACAACAATCCAAGAGAAATTAGTAGTTTCTGTTCTTCATATCAATCATTTATTTCACATTATAGAATAATTTATTTAGTATCTGCCTTTTACCTCCTCTAGAAGTATTGAATAATTTTATTTCTTAAAATTAAATCATATTATTTTCAACTCATATTCAATTCATATTTTCTTTATAAGATTACATACCTGATTTTAGGAAGAATAAATGGAACAGCTGATTGGGGTTGGTGTGGGTGAGTGGTCAGTGGCACATATGTTGCAAAAGCAGTAATGCAGTTTCATGCAGTTGTTTCAATAAAATTTCCAACACTAGATGCCTTAAAATATAATTTTTCCTTTTTTAATTTTTTAATTTTTTTTTCTGCCATAGTGATATTCAAACTCAGGGCCTTTTGTATTTCAGGGAAACACTGTTACCACTGAGCTATATACTTCCAGCCCTATTTTTTTTCTAATTTGAATTCATTGTAGTTTCACCAGTGCCCTAACATCTGTTATGACATTTTTCAAATAGCCAAATCGCCAAACTTTAACACTTTCTGCTCATAGCATTACCACTGCTAACCTCCTCAAGTTTTGAGTACAGTGGTACCTCAGTTCACAATCTTAATTTGTTTTAATATCTTGGAAAAGATAAACACATTTGGGTCTATATGGGAAAGCTTGCCATTGTCCTGTTTGTCACCCAAAGTAGGGTTTGGAAAAAAAATTATACCAAAAGCTCCTATTTGTAAACCAAAGTGTTTGCAAACAAAAGCATTCATGAATCAAAGTACCACTATAGACAAGGAGTTTTTGAGAAGTATGGTGAATGTTTAAGTTACCACATTTATTGTAACGGAAGAGATGCTGCCGCTACCTTCCCTTGAAACATTCCTCTTTTACTTTAAATCCGCTTATACCTTCATTCTTAACACTTTCTGAAGTTGTCCTGGAAGTCCTTTTTCATGAGTGTCTTATTTTCACTGTCTTATGTGTCTTTATGTCCAGAATAAATTCAAAATGTTTACCTTTTGTGGTCATTTTTACTTGGAAGAAGAGTTAGAAGTTGTACAGTGCCAGAGGTGGTGAATAAGGTGGGTGAGAATGTGCTATGTGTTTATGAGTGTGTCTTTCTATTGGATGCCAGTCTGCAGCAGCACCCAACATTTTTCATTATATCCTAAAAGTACTCATGAAAGAAGACTTCTAGAACTGCTTCTGGAAAGTGGCAAGGATGATGGGAAAAGTGTAAATTAGAAGCAGGGGGAAATATTTTAAGGGAATGATGCTGATGTGTCCTTTACTTTAATGATTTTTAAAACTTTAAATGTACACTGGGTATTTTAGTCAACCCTCCAATGTTACTATGAATTTTTCTTTTTCCTTTGATTTCCAAGAAATTCAGAATTTGATTTACTGTTTAGCTATAGCATCCGTATAGTTTCTTACAATATGCATATTTATGATCTCTTCTCTTTTTCATTCCACAAATGTGTTTTCTTATATCCTTTGTGAAAAGAAGCAGGGAATAAATTGCTAAATTAAACAAAAAAGGTTATTATGTCTATTATGCACCCCCAAATTAATATCATACTTTCTTCTGCACTTACTTAATTGACCACAGCTTGGCTTATTTTTTCAATAATGGTGAAGGAATTTACCATGATATATCCATATTTAATCAATACACATTATGGCCAACTCTTAATTCAGGAACTTGAATAGCTGACAACCAGAATTTTCCAGGCAGTAATTTATTCCTGCCTGAAAACATTATTAAATGCCCCTCCACACAAGACGTACCAGGCTGAGTACCACTGATACAACACAAACAATTACTCTTGTTCTCTTGGACTTCCCAATCTACTGTGGAAGACAGGCAAGGAACAAGTGCTGTATGATGTGGCAGGCGTTATGATAGGGGTGTGGAAGTGTGCTGTGGGCTGGTGCCAGTGGTTGTGCTGCCACAGAATAGACTTAGGAAACATACAGATGCGTGATAGTGGAAGTAATTGGGAATTCTGATAGACCTTTGAAGCTGATAACACACCTTTTGAAACTGAATCTCTGAGGGCTTCACCATGAAATGCTTTGTATGCCCAGAGGGGGCTTTATTCCTAGTCCACTGGACAACAGTTGGAGCCTTACAAGAGGGGGAGAATGATGTTGTCAGATTTACGGGCTCTTTGTTTGCTCAAGGACATGTAATGTTTGCACCTAGACTGATCTCACACATGACCTTCCACACCCCAAGCTCTCTGCCTTAGTGCTGGATGAAAAAGAAGTTATACAGACGGAAGCGTTTTTGCTCATACAGATAACCACGCGGAACTTGGCTTAGGACACAGGCCTTGCAAGTTTTAGGAAAGGCATTGTGCCTGTAATCCCTGGTCAGAACAAGGTTCCAGGAGTCCAAGAGAGAAGGGAGATTGAATGCAAAAATCAGGGACAGAACACCAACATGCATTCTATAAGTGGTGGTGAGAGGAGGGAGGTGGAACAGCAAAAGCCCCACAAGCCAGCTGTTAATGGTGAAGCAGTGACTATCCCACTGGTCACAAGAGAAGTCATTTCATTTTGGATCCTGACCTAAGTACTTTCATAAAGTTCTTTTATTGTAGCCAAGGGGCATAGTTTGTCTGTGAAATATCATTCTTCTATTTTAAACAAATATATTTCACTCCTATTATGTGCCAGGGACTGTCTTAAGAGCTGATGAGGAAAGGAAGGAACACATGGAACTGTGATAGAAGAAACAGACGTGTAAATAACTAAATTATAGCTACAATATGATGATTGGAGAAGACAGTATGAAAAATGCTTTGTGGGAACATAGAGAGCAGAAAAGTTTACTGAGCTTTGAAGAAACTCAAGAGAGACCACACTGGTCTCAGTCTTGAAAGGTCCAGGAAAAATAACTTGGGAGAATGAAGAAGATACTTCCAAATAAAGAAACATCTGCAAAATACACAAATTACAGAAATTTTTTTCAAAAGACAAGTGAGATTTTTACTGTCTTTATTTCAAGTATGAGGGCAAATGTATCCATCTGATCCATGATTAGCTCTCTAGGTGTTATTGGAAAGAGTTTTATCATTTGAACAGCATCTAAGCTTGATTCAGTCTGGTGTGAGTTCTGTGTCACTTTTACAGGGTTCTTCCATTGAATAGCTGCTTTTCCAAATTTTTAGGCATTGATGCATAAATGGGAACTACATTAGGGGTAGGTTTGGAAGATAAATGAAGTCATGTTTTCAATGGTTTATGGCTGATGTGTGACTTAAATATTTTCCACAAAAATGCAATAATTTAAAAAACAATTTAAAATATTAGTCTGAGCAACCATTAGGAGGATAACAGTATGTAATATAGCAAATATGGGGGGGATTTCCTTCTGCCTTGTTTATGAAATCCAATATTGTTCTATTTTGTTTTGTTCTGGGTTTTTTTTTTTTTTTTTTTTTGGTACCAAGGATGGAACTCATGACCTCATGCTTGCCAGGCAGGGGCTTATGCTGCAGAACTAAATCCCTGGCTCTTTTGTTCTGATTTATTGTTTTATTTTATTCAATATTCTGCTTTGTTTGGCTTTATTCTGTTTTGTGTTATTTCATTTTACTATGTCTGACGGTATGGACAACTGTTTTGAAGAGAACAAGATATATTATGGTAGCCATTGTTGATTTCCTGTTACCCTGTTTTGAAGTTCTGTACCACATTCACTGTTTTGATTGGCTTTATTCTTTTTTATTTTGTTAGGATTTATTCTCTTTAAAATTAAAAAAAAAGAAGATACTGGAAGGTTATTATAGTAATTTAACCTAGCTGGTAAGGACCTTCACCTTTCACTGGTAAAATGGACTTTTCACCAGTAAATAGGCTTTTCACCTGTAAAATGAAACAAGCTTTTTTTTTTCATTAAATTTTATTTAAAGAGAAAAAAAGCAAAACAGAAAAAAAGGGAAGAAACAATAGAGAATTTCAAAGGAAAAGAAAAAAATAAACAGTAAGAAATCACTAGTTGATAAATTACATATTGTCTTCTAGATAAAGTTGTTCAAGTTACAAAATTAAAGCATACAAGGTGGACACTCAAACGGTGAGGCTGTGAACAGTTCCATTCAATGATCCAACAAAAACCCAGCAACATGGTCATCAATTCTACACACTTAAACATGCATGCAGTTATATCCTTTAGACCGCTTTCTGTTCCTCCTTTAGCTTTTCAAGTCCATTATCTGTTTAGTTATATCGTGTTTCAGCTTTCACAATACCTTACTGATCTGTTTTGTTGTTATTTACTTTTTATTTTTTATTTATTTTAATTTTTTATTATTAGCAAAATACAACAGAACAAGACGGAACAAAGCCAACTGAGACAGTGCAGTGAAATTGGTACAGAAACCCTCAACAGGTTACTGGCATCACAGTAATAGGTACAATAGTATATCCTGTTGTCTTCACAACAGTTGTTCTTTCAATAAGGTAAAGCCAAATCAAAGGAAATACAGGACATTCTCGAACTTATCAAAACAGAACATTGAATAGAGCAAAGTCATTAATCAGAACAAAGCAAAACAGTGATAACAATATTTGCCTTCAAAGAGATGGTAGAAGGAAATCCCCCCCTATTTACTACATTGCATATTGTCAACCTCTCAAGAGATGTCTAGATCGCTGGCTCACTTGCTAACGAGGGGTGGTGGTGGTAGTGGGTTAATTCTTAGCCTGCTCACCAGTAGGCTCCTGGGAGCTGCTGAGTGATTCTTCTCCTGCCTCATGCCAGGGGTGCTTACCCAGAGGGCGGGCAGACTGCCTTTCTGTGCTGCGCCTTGAGTCCCTTCATGGTGGGATCTCTGGAGCTGCTGGTTCTCCCAGTTCAGGCATGGGCGGCTTACCGAGAGGGCGGGCAAATTGCCTTTCTGTGCTGCGCCTTGAGTCCCTCCCTAGTTGGAGCTCTGGGGCTGCTCATTCTCCTCCAGCTCAGGCCAGAGGCCCCTACTGGGAGGGCGGGCAGACTGCCTTTGTGTGCTGCGCCTTGAGTCCCTCCATGGTCCGAGCTCTGGGGCTGCTGGTTCTCCTCCCAGCTCAGGCATGGGCGGCTTACAGAGAGGCCATGCAAATTGCCTGAATCAAGCTTTCTATAGATTCCCAAATTTCACAGATTTCTACCCAAAAAACATATATTCCCAGCTCCAGACCTTTACATATTTCTCTCAAAGGCCTGGACTCTATCTTCTGAGTGTGTACATCTTTAATTCTACCTAATAAAACCTTTTTATGCCTAAAAACTGGTATTCATTTTAAAATTGAAAATGTTCAATTTTGGTAAGAAAGTATGAAACTCTCTAATCAAATCCTAAGCCATGAAAGTCCTTATGCTTTTTTATGAATTTAGCTTTTATGCTTCAATTCACTGCAGATGTTATTCCTATGTTTTTAAAGCTAAATGACTATATTAAAGTGAAGGGTTAAAATAGGTTATACATGATCTGTAAAGATTAAAACATCTATTTCCATATTTGCTATTTTACTTAATCTATTCTTAGTCTTAGTCACTTCTCATTTTGGCTACCGTTTACCTAGGTGCTGTCGTTTATTAAGTGAAATTCCTCTCAAGTGGGATGGGCTGAACCTTCTTTCACTTTCTTGGCATCAATAGCGTAGTGATCTACATTGTCTTGCTAGTGAAGTTTTGGTGATGAACTATTAAATAAAATAATATGCCCCCAGGCTAGGGAGTTGGTTGTCTGCCAAACAGTAATCCAGTACAATTAATTATCAAAAATTTGAGCACTCCATTATTCTAAGACATGGGTCTGTAGCCGGCTGGAAAAGCAGAAATGGTGATTGATAATCTGGATTGTTTGTTGTTTGGAGACATGTTTGAATAGTGAAATGTATTATTACCACATTTAGACACAACCTGTAGTCATCTTGAGTTCTACTTGCATTAATTTTATTCCTTTGCAAGATTAAAAGTCACAACAACAACAAAAACAAACAAACAAAAACAACCACTTTTCAGTCCTTACTAAAGGAAGAAATCCTTAATTTACTATCCATATTTCAAATCCTTGGTGGAGTGAAGTCAAACATAAATAAATAAAATAAATGCACTTCATGAGAGACTTTGGAACTATCACATTACATTAAAATGGTGTAAGCGCTAGCTTACTTTTTAAGAGATGCTGCTTAAAGTTTATGTTATTAAACTATATTTAGTTGCAAAAATCATAAATATGGTCATTTTAGCTCTTTAAGATAGTATTTGATAATTCAGGTAATCACCTAGTCCATTAAAAAGAATGCAAAAATCGTATTGTTTAAGTTGGTGTTCTAAAACGTGTATTGAATTCATCAGGTAAGAAAGAGTTGCCTTTAGTTTTTAATGTTTTTCCTAGAACTGTTTTCCTTCTTAAATTACTACAGATGCATATAATATTCAGCACAAACAATAGATTTACATATTTGGAGGTTAATATTGTAGCATCTCAATTGGCGAAAGGATATGGCACATTGTTTTGGTTACTTTTCTCTTGTTGCTGAGACAAAATACTTGATATCCAAAAAGAAGGAAGGAAAGGTTTATTTAGATTACAGTTTTTGGAGGTTTCAGTCCATACTTAGCTGGTTTCAAGGCAGGGTGGCATGGCTAAGGGCAACCATTATGGCAACCACAAGTTACAAGAGTGAAGAGGTCAGAGAGGGAAAACCGCCTCCTTCTCTCCCTTAAATTGTATATTGACCACCTGTCCCTGGGTTTGTGCAGCATTCACACCACCAATGCCAGTGCTAGACAATGAGCCAATCACAAACACTAGACTCAGCTACCTCCTTTACTGCATGAAGCTTTGGGGGGACATTTAAACAAACCACAACACACATGAATTGAGGCTTTTGGGTGGATGCAAATTTATTTATTCATTTCTTTATTATTTATTTATTTATTTTGGGTGGATACAAATTTATTTATCCATTTCTTTATTATTTATTTATTTATGATTTTGCATCTACTGTGAGGATAGGTTTAACACTATAGTGCAGAGTAGAACAGACAAATACTTATTGGTGTCATGGAACTTATAATTTGAGAATGGATATAAATGCTTAAAATTACCTATTTGGTTAAAATCACATGTAGTATGAAAAAAATCTGCATGAGACTGTGAAGTTATATAACAAACTAATAAGAGGAGCTAGGAAAGACTTTCTTGAATTAAAAAATAGCACAGGGAGTTTAACATCAGTCATTCTCTCAATAAGTTTTAACAGGGTAAGTATTGATTCAAGGGCATTGTGGAAATTGGTAGAGGTGTTGTTTATTTCAGCATTGTCAAGGGGGCATATAATAAACCTTAGGTCTAAGAGATCAAAACTACCTTTAAAATGCTATGTGTATTTTCAAATATGAGTAAACATTTTTAATAGTTAGGCTGAAACATTATTTGATTCTCCGATCCTAGAATATTTCACAGATTAGGCCTCTTGATTTCAAAACAAATGAGATTCAGAAGCCAGTATATTCATTTTGATTGCGTTCTGGTCTGATATTCAGGCAATCTTATTGGTTCCGTATGCAGAAAAATGAAGAAGAAATCGTGTTGCAATAGATCACTTGGGAATATCTGCTCTGGCTTGTCTGTTTGGCCATTTACAACTAGTATCGTTGGGTTGTGTACTCTAAAAATTAAAGGGTCATTTGGAAAAAAAATTACACAAATAAAATCAAGATTTTTAGAATTTTTTCTTGGAGTGGGTCTGTTCTTCTGGAGAGCAGCCAGTAGTTCAATAAAAACACATTCAGATATTTTACAAGAGAATATTTTGTTGTAATAGATGCCGTCATGAATGAGTAAGACACCATCCCCACTTTTGCTACCAAAAAAGGATGACTAATTTCTGGTCTAGAACACATAATTATATTCTTCGGGTTTATAGATAACAGCCTCTTGGAAACTATAGGAAGTATGAAGTCAGGAGAAAAGAATAGCTTTTACTTAAAATAACTAATTATTTCACTATTAGGCATAAAACATAAAACAAAACAGATATTAAAAAATACATTTGCAAGTACTAGGAATACATAAAATAACAAAAGTCTAGAAAGCCGTATTTATAAAAATAGTTTTTTTTTTTTTTTTTGAGACAGGATCTTGCTATGCAGTTCAGGCTGACCTTGAGCTCACTTTGTAGCCCAGGCTGGTCTTGAACTTACAACAATCCTCCTGCCTCAGCTTCCTGGGATGACAGGCATACACCACCACACCTGCCTCTTTGATTTTCATATTAATTTTTTATGAAAATCAGAATAATACATATAAAGTATTTTATAAGTTCTAAGTATAAGGTATTTTTTTAGTGTCTTTTGAATATGAATAAGAATTCAATTTGGATGTGTCAATAGACATTTATCTTGTGAAATTAAGAAAGTCTAAAATGTATGAAAAAACAAAATATGTGTATTTTCCTAAAATGTGCAATAATCAAAAATTTTGAGTGAACAATTCTTACACTATTTGCTGAAGTTCAGATATGTAAAGACAGAGCCAACTTACAACTCTTGAGCTCATTTTCTCTTTTCCAAGAAAGTCCAGAATCTTCTTTCAAGATACAAATCTTTTATTCTCTTTTATGTTATATCTAAAACATATTTTGGTTAGTGTTTTGGCTCTTTCAAATGGATACACTTTTTAATTTTGTATTACTACCTGTTTGCAGTACATAAGCATTAAATTCCTTGTCTGGAGTTGGTACATGTACATAACACATCTTAATTTGTTTTTCATCTCCTTTCCCCTGTCTCCCTTTCTTGATCCTCTTCCCCTTTGAGAAAGATCTCTTTCAACTTCCTATCATCTATCTTTTATTTTACTCTCTATTTATATTTTGCTTTTCTTGTATAACAGAAACCGTGTGATAGTTAAACTTATATGTCTGATTTATTTCACTTAATGTGATGGTCTCAAGATAGGCTTCTATTAGCCTTCTTCTTCCCCCAGGAAATGAAAGGAATTGCCATTTTTGAGATGAGGACTAGCTGATGACATTTGAGAAAAGATATTTGAAGAAAAAAGTACTATTTTTTTCTTTTACAAACAAAACAAAGGATAAAAATGATACAGAATTTCAAAAAATCATCGAAAATTAGCACTTTAATATATTGCATATTGTTATCCTAAAAATAGTTGTTCAGATTACAAGATGTAGTCATAAAAGATGATCAAACAATAAACACACAAACTTTTTTTTGATGAGCTGACAGAGATTAGTTTTATATATATATATATATATATATATATATATATATATATATGATGGGAAAATGCATAATCTTTTCCCATTTTTTTTCTCTTTTCCCCATCCCAGTTGTTCTTTCCTTTTGAGCACTTTCCTTCCCTTTCATTTTCACAATATCTATATATCTATTTTGGATCTTATTTACTCTTTCAAGTTTCTTTTTCTTTTTACAGTAGGGAAACAATATGATATTTACACATGTGAGTCCAATTTATTTCACTTAGGAGTATGGTCTCAAGATGCATCCATTTACCTATAAAAATCTCAAGTTTATCCTTCTTTATAGCTGAATAGTACTCCATCTTATAAAAATACCACATCTTTTTTATCCATTCCTCAGTTGATGGGCATTTGGGTTGTTTCCAAGATTTAGCTACTAAAAAATTGTGCTGCTATAAACATGAGTGCATATATATCACTGTGGCAAGATGTTTTCAGTTGTTCAATTCCCAGAAGGAGAATAGCTGGATAGAAAGGAATCTCCAATCCTAGTTTTGTGAGGAATCTCCACACTGATTTCCACAGTGGTCATACCAGTCTACACTCTCACCAACAGTGGAGAAGGGTTCCCTTTTCCGAGAAAAGTACTATTGTCCTTTCTCTGGGGAAGCTTTCACTCTGAGATCTGTCCTTCATAGTTTTCTTCTTTGAAGTGTTTCATGCAAGGATTTCTCAGTATTCCCCTTTCAATATCTTTGTCAACCTTCTCTTTATTTTTGTGTCCTAGAGACACCCAGTTATTGAGGATAGGAAGCCATTGCCTTTATTTTCTCTTCCTCTTGTGCCATTTCACCCCATCAAGGACCAACTCTAAACTATGTTTTGGGTTTCTGGAACCTAAAGCTCTAACAATAAGGATCGTAGATGAGATAGCACAGTGTAGTTAGCAATGTTAACAGTTGAATAAAATGGTCTAGAAAGTGATTCTTGTTACATACAATAATGGTTGTAAGTAGGCATTTTTTATAAATATTTTATAAATATGTACAAATTTTGTAAATATTGTTACATACAATAATGGTTGTAAGTAGGCATTTTTTATAAATATTTTATAAATATTTTATAAATCTGATGACAGATATCCTTTAGCAAAAAGTAAAAAGAAAGCAGAATTTTCTACAGTTCTAATGTATATTAACTTATGAAGATCTATTTGAATAGCATAAACCATATATCCAATTACAACCGTTATTAAAAATTATACATGTTGTAGACTTTCTGATTTAGAAGTGACTGTAAGGGTCATCCTCCATTTAAAGATACTCTTTGCATAGGATCATATTAATTTTTATATGTTTGAGCAGCAAAATGTTGTATCAGTATGTTCATAATTTTAGCATTTATTTCTCATTACATGGTTTGGTGTAATACAACAAAGTAGATGGGACATTGATTGGAGCGTTTAAAATGCAACAGGGAATTTTTTTTTTTTTTTTTTTTTTTTTGTGGTACCAGGGATCAAACTCAGGACCTCACACTTGCCAGGCAGGCGCTTATGCCACTGAGCTAAATCCCCAGCCCCATCAGGGAATTTCTTAGCATTGGTCAGATCCTATATAAAAAGAGGATAAGGTCATGTATTTTATAAAGGATTTTTAGAGAAATGTTAATGGGACAAAGTTTGTTTAAAACTTTAAATAGTTTGTTAAAGGAAGTTGTCAATGGAAATGAGATTAGTTGGAATTTTTTTTGAAAGATAACTAAGGAATTTTTACATTTTTCTAGAGATTGAGTGATGTGTTTGTGCGTGTGCTTATGCTAGTCAGTCTTTTCATTCCTTATACCTATTGGATTTGCAGTAAATGTTTATTTCGCTTTGACCTTATCTGTATAATTGGTGCATGCTTATGCAGAAAGTGATGAAACTGCGTCCTTGTGTATTTTTAAAAGCAATGGTCTTGGCAAATTTAAGCAAAACCATGATTCAATCAGAGGTTTGGGTATAAAAGACATGTCACTTTGAGGTTTATTTTGTTCCCCCTCATGTTCAAATGTGGAGATAGGGATTATTCAAAGAAGGCCCCATATTCCCAATGTCCATTCTGACCACTCTAATTTGTTTACTCAAAGGCTGGGTTTCTGCAAGTTTCCCCCACTTCTGACCAACTTTTAGTTTGAACTTGTCATTCTTTTTATCTAAAATTAGTATCATGTAACATTTGGGGTTGGATTATTAAAGCAAAAGTCTTTTCTTCCAGTCTGTAAGGTAAGCAGAGCCCGCCTATTGTTCCAGCTTTCTAGGATTATTCACAATAGGTTCCAGACCTGGGTTAATTAACAACTCTGTTAACACCTCCTTGAGCGCCCTAAGTTCAAATACAGCCTGCTGAGACATTATTTCTTAAAAGGTGAGGACTAATGACCCAACTTTCAGGCACTATCTCAAAGGGCAGTTTTCAATCTTGTAAAAAATTTAAGTCAAGGAAGCTCGACAGAGAAAGAAAGCTGTCATAAAATACTATTCCGGATCTAGTTTGTTGGAATTGCCTGGGCGCTTGGTAACCTAAATACAAGTTAATAGTAATTCTACCTCATTTAGTTCTGTTTAAGGTATTTGAGTTATGCTTAATAGTCCATAAAAATTATACCTTAAGATACTACTTAAATTCAATAATAAGTCCTGTGCAAAATTCTACCAGAAAGTCAATTAAAAAATTATTATGTTAACTGAAACCTACATATTTGTCTGTATGAAAACTTTGGATTATATAAAATTTTAAAATTTATTAAAATTCTTAAATTTTATTAATTATAGAGGCTATAATTTAGTTCATGATTTTTTTGGTAATTTGGATGGTAAATATTTAAATGTACTTTTACTCACATTAATTAACCTGTCATGTGTAGGTTACTGTGTCTTAAATGAAATATATTTATCTTCTCCAACAAACAGCCTTAGATGATAATCCCATGAGAAATCATCTCTAAATGACATGAGACCAAAATTGCATAGTAGTTTGAAATATAATATGATGTCAGTGTTCTGTATTATAATTTAATATTCAGAAATTAGACTGTCACAAAAAGAGAAACAGAACAGATTATTTTGTAACTGTTGCCAGGCGGAGTACTGTTAGGTAGTCATTATAATGCTTAATAAAAAGATGAGAAAACTGAGACAGTGATTAAAGATTTTACTCGAGTGTAATGCCATTAATTAAAGAAACAACATCTAAGCCTTAATCCAGCCCACTACAAAAGCCTATGCTTTCATCTAGTTCACAGTAGATGTGTGGAAAGATGATATAGCAAAGCTAAGCCAAATCAGGAAACTACTTCTAATATATCTAATGTCTTGCAGTAATGCAGGGAATGACTAGAATATGAGTATTGTTAAAATTATTATACATACATGGGAAATAACTTTGGAAATTATTTTAATTATGTAATGATAGCATCACTAAATTTCCTAAAAATCTTGAGCATGTGTTAAAGAGGTTGAAAATAGATCATTTAGCCCAACAGAAGTCAAAGTTTTATTCAGGTAATTGGGCTTTTTGTTAAGTCATAGCATTTAATGTCTTAATGCTTGGCTCTAGCAGACATTGCAGTGTTTCTTTTCTTTAGTTTTAATGTGATTTGCCAGTGAGTGGTTGCTGAGAATTTAAATCAGGTCAACTCATTTGTGTGGGCATCATATAAATTAACAATTATTCAAAAATTACAGCAACCTCAATATTTAAAGTAATCTCTTCCATGACACCCATTATCTCACATGTAATTTGAATCTGTAAGTTGTTTTTAGGAAAAATCTAGTTACTGCCTTAAAAGTAAAAACACCATTATATTAGTGGCCATGGACTGCTGATAGTATTGAATGCCTATGTTATTGGTTATCAATAATGAACATTTCATGAAATTAGTAGATATTACAACCATCAATAGATTTAACGTAATAACATATGTATTAATTATTTTCCTCTTTGCATTTCTATATGGAATGGAATCTAGCTAATCAAATTGCACAGAAGTATTTTGAAAACAAAATTACTTAAATGGTTATCAATTAAAGTGTTCATAGTTCTTTAAAAGTATTTTCAGATACAAAAGGTGTTTTTAATACTTTCAATCACTATTAAAAAGACAAATTTATTGTCTTAATAAAATTAATCTTTTCTATTCTTTTGAGAGCCTACATGTCTTTTGTCTAACAAATGATTGGCAAATGTTGAGTGTTTAATATAGTTTTATTTCCCTTAATTCTCATATATTACCAATTAAATCTCAGGAGAAACAACCTATTAAAAGAGCCAGGATTTTCTTACTTTTTAATTTATTTTCTCATAAAAAGATGTGTGTGTGTGTGTGTGTGTGTGTAAAAGCATGACATACGATGACATGAATATAGTTATCAGAATGTCCTAAGCTTGTATCCCACCCTTATTGCAAGTTAGGTGACAACAGTTATCTGAATTTCAGAGTTTCAGTTTTCTCATCAATAAAATGGACGTTAAGTGAGATAATGTAGCAGTTCCTTAAACCACTTTACATTTCTACAGTGAAAATTAGTTCTACTCTTTCCACTGTCTTGCATCTTGTTGTTGAATATTATGTTAAATTTCTGAGTTGCGAGAATTAAGATGAATGTAATCATTATTTACCACAAATATATACTAATAAAACTTTAAAAAATAAAAAATAACAAGTTATTTTGATAAATTATTAGGTGATGAATAATCAAACATATTTAGAACTTAAGGTGTATTGAAACTTTTTTAGTTGTATCAGTCGAGAGAGGCTTTTCAGGAGCTGTCACATTTGTCTTTAAATAATAGGTCGCCTATGGGTATGTACACACAGGGAGTTTGGGAAGGGGAGAAAGGGCGTTATGGACAAAGGCATAAATGAATAAGAAATAGTTTGATGGACACTGCGGTGCCATTCAGGGTTTTGATCACAGGATTGACATGTGATTTAAGAATAATATCAATGGTAATAAATAGTAATAATGCAAGATAGGATGCTAAGTGCTCACCTAGTGATTACAGCCCAACAGGCCATTTAAGGGATGGTGAAAGTAAACCCAGTGAGAAATACGCTGTTTTGGTAGAGACAACTGAAACAGAGAGAAAGGGAAAGATGAAGGGAGGGAACATTAGAATAAGAAAATACTTAGCACTGTTAGATTCCTGAAGCAGGGGAGATGAAAGAATTTAAAGTGACATGGCCATTTGTGTTTTGTATCATCATCAGAAATGAGGACGTAGAGGAGAAACAGAGGCAACATTGAAATGATTGATGATGAACTCTTGAATACAGTTGGAGACTTTGGACAAAGGTGAATGTTTCAGGAGATATGTATGGGGTAGTTGGATACGTAGTACAGGTTTAGGGGGAAAGATTGTTGTTAGAAATCTTAATTTGTGGGTGATCTGCATCCAGGAGATAAAGTAAGTGAAAAGTTAAACGATATAAGGAGACTTGGTTTCAAATAGCAAGCACAGGTGCTTATAATACCAAGGTAATAAAAAGACAAAATAGAAGCACTCAGAAACAAGAGAAATTAGAAGGCTTTTTGCTGTAAGGCTGAAAGTAGAAGGAATTTCAAGAAAGTAGTGGTTAATAATGTCAAATATTCTAGAAAAACGTGGGGAAATCAATAATATGAGTGATCTCTCCAAAAATTCTCCTTAATGTACCAGAAACAGTGTTGTTTATGTTTGTGTTATGCTTTGTGTAATTTTCCCTATTACTTCAGAAATTGGTAAGTTTTCTTTTGGAAAAATTTCATTTGATTCTACTTATGAAGTCAAGTGTCACTTGATTTCATTCTCTTTGCAAATTATGTGCATGAATATTTACTTACTATAGTACATAGAGCAGTTATCTTAAAAGCTTAAGGAAGAAATATATACAATGGTGGAAAATGCAGGTATTCAGCCATGCTCTGTCACTTACTCATGCTGTGACTAGGGCAAATTGCCTTGTACTACAAACCTTGATTCCCTTATCCCTAAAATGAGAGTCAGGTTAGTGTCTGTGTGAAAGACTGTATTGTGGAGATTTAATGAAAGAATGCGAATGTGTGTAAAGCATTTAAGACAGTGCCTAGTCCATAAAACTATACTCAATACAAGTTAGTTACTATGAAGAAGAATGTGGAATGAATAAGAGGAGAAGAGAGTCAGTTTCATGTTGTAGCTGTTGAGTTTTGGCGGCCATAAGCTACCCAGGAATGTACGTCACATGGTGTTTGTAGCAAATTAATTCAGATCTCAGAAGAGAGACCTAAATTAAAGAAAGAAATTCAGGTGTCATCTGTGTACAAGTAATTGAATTTATGAAGGACATTTAGTATTAAACTCTGGAAGACACACATGCATAATTAATAGTGGGCAAAGAAGACTTAGAAGGGGGATCAGGGGAGTTTTGGCGAAAGTCAGGGACCAAAAGAGAAACAGTGGCGAATTGGATGAATATTTCTCTTGATTTCAAGGAAGGCAGAAGCCATACTTGCAGAATGATTTCCAATGTAGGCAGCACGTGATCATACAGGTCATTCTGAACTATGACTTCTTAGCTTACTCTCACTTAACAGATTTCAGTGATTTCCCCAAATTGTTCAGCTTACTGATTCAATTTACTTCACAGCCATATCCTCTGCCTTTTCCCTTATGCATCACATCTGTCATACTTTCTCTTCCTTTGGATGCCATACATGCTGCTCTGTCTGCCTGGCTGTCCTAATACCTGTATCCCCAAGGCTACTTCTGAGAGGACTGTCAAACCAACTGATACCATATGTCCATCAGAAAGATGGCTGCATTACTTCTTTGAGGAAATGATTCCCAGGATACTTTTCCTCTACTGCATGATACCTTACATTTCTGTCCAGGGAAAATCTTACCACACTAGGGTACATTTGCTCACTTTGTATCCTGACTTCCTCTCATAGCGCGCGAGCATCCTTCAGGAGTGCTGTGTCTTGCTGGAATCTTCAGTGCCCTACCCACTGCTTGCTTTTGTGTGCACTAAATGCTAGTGAAATTGAGGGATGATGAAAAGTGACTCACACTAACTTCTCAAACTCCAGTCATTTCAAACTCACTTCCACACTCTCAAATAGTTTTATGTAAAGCAGAGCCAAATTCAAACATTATATTCAGCTTAAAGTGAGATATATTCATAAAAAATTCAGATAAAAGAGGGTAGGCATCCATAGGGCTACTGGAGGATTTAAAATCTCAAAAAATCAATACCCAAATTTTTAATATCTTTTTTGTATAATTATAATTACTAAGTTGGTTCAGTTCTGAATTTGATTCATCTATCATCCATATATTTATTTAAGTTAATTAAATTCTTATGTGTTTACTCTAGCACTTTGACATGTGTTTTGGAGGTAAAAGTAAAAATAATCCTTATACCCATAATATTTTGGTGAGGAGTGATGCAAAAGACATAGTAAAATAATGTAAGAAGCATAGAACCTTCCAATTCTCTGTTAGATCTGGAAAAGTGAATATTAATTTAATATTTGACTTTGAAAATGATTTGTATCATTTTGGAAATGATTAGTTCATTACTTTGTAGAAAGCTTGGACTTTTTAAAAAGAATTAAACATTGCATTTGATTTTCTAATTTGTTTTATCTTTACTTTTAAATTTATGTTTTTTGCTATGGATTAGAAGTAGCATTTTGAACTTTTAGTGAGGGCCAGAAGAAAATTATATCTTCCTTCTCAGGTGCCTTGTTTCAGGTTTAAAAGAGGAATAATATGATGGCAACAGATTATGTTTTCCTCTCTGAGACATGGTAATATCAGCTATTCAGCAAGAGTAAGAATTTTCTGCTCCTTTCCAAAACAACCCATTTGGGACTACACTAAAAACACTGAGTGTTTTGGTTTTCTCTCAATTTGACTGTCTTTAAAATTCTGTAATTGGAAGTTGATCACCTGAAAATCAACAGATAATTATATAGCTTTTTCATTGTAATGACTAATACTAGCTATGGAATTTAGAGCTTTTTTCTAAAATGGCATACGTTTGATAGTATAATATCTGTGATGTTGCCCTGACAAGTAACTATGAAATTACTGAAAAAAATCCTTTGAAGTAGTATAGTTTGTCCATTAGAAAGAAATGTGTGATTCTGTTAATTGGATTTCCCTGGTTTATAATCTTTGCCTAACCATTTCATTCATATTGAAAAGTAGTCATTATTAAATTTAAAGACTACTCATAGCCATTTTAGTGAATAGAAATACATCTGTCTTATTAGAAGTTTACCCTATTTTAAATGTTTCCTGATTTTTGAAACAATGATTCTTTTTTATTCTTCTGAATTGTAACTAAGTTGTTGAAGTATTGCTGGTTTCCTGTGAACTGGAAGAATGAGAAAAGATTTAAGAACCAAAGGGAAATAAAGAAAATATAAACTATAAGGAGATACTTCAAAGCAAAAAAGAAATCTCAGAATATACTTTCTTATAAAAATCAGAATTTAAACTCATGATTTTCTAAAAAGCATGTATAACTTTCCTGACTTTACATATGTAAATAAAAATAATATTCATTGAAACTGTGGAATAATTTCATAATTCGAATTTTTTTACAAGATAGTCAGGTTTACATATCTGCATGTTGTACCAACTCAGATCAAAACCATTTTTAAAAATTGTGTCTCACACAGAGGATGTATAGACTATTTTCATTATTTCCTAAATAATGCAGTATCACAACTATTTGCCTAACACCTTCACTTTGTTAAGTAATAAGAGGTTATTTAAAGTGTTTGAGAGAATGTGCGTAGGTTATATACAAATACCATGCCATTTTGTATAAGAGACTTAAACATTCATAGATTTTGGTATTTGAGGGGAATCCTAGAACCAATGCCCCAGGTATACTAAAGGATGAATATTACCACTTTTAAAAGATTTCCTGTGGTTCACTAATTTGACCCAAATAGCAATGCCTGCATTTTAGAATTAGATGAAACATATTAACAAATTACCAAAAACTTACTCTCTTAAACCTTTCATTTTTAATCTACAAAAAGATTATGAGTGATAATGGCAGCCAATTTTATGTAGAAACAGTAAGAATATTTGCCCAACCTAAGAGATGTCGGTCAAATTGGATGTTTCCTGCTAGAATTATGTCTCATTAGGTAAAGTAAATAATTTTAACTTGATTAGCATTTCATAAAAGAAAAGGATATAAGCTGTGAGAATATGAATAGGTGTGTTGAGTAGATAATGATGTGAAAAATATGAAGATAGTTACATTTAAGTGCAGAAATCCAGGCAAGAACACAGCTACTTGATAATTTACTAGAAAAATTTTCTTGTAACTACTGTACCCTAAACCACTAATGAGAAATTTTTTTAAAAAAAGATTTGAGATTGTTTAAATGCTTTGTACCTAGAGCTGATGAAAGTAATTGGTAAACTGCTTAATCAAGTCCCACTTGGAAGTGAATGGGAACTGGAGGATAGAAAATGTAGGCTGGGTAAGTAAGTAACCCAACAAGTCAGTGGAGTTCTCTTTATAGAAAGAAACAAAGATAGCAGTAATTAATGACCCTGACTCTGTGCCAAAAAAGCTTTCTTCTGACAACTCCAACTTAATTAAAACTTAAGACATTTCAATGGCTTCAGAAAGCCCCTGATGGGGTGAACTCTTGCAGACTCGTGAGAAAATTTTGTAAATTAAAGGAAAAGATGTGTGTTACCACTAGTGCCATGACTCTAATCCCTGACAGTCAAAGAATCTATTTAGCCCAAGCCTTTTCTTTTACCCAGCTCACACCTGCAGGCTTCCTGGCACTTCCTCTGCACCAGAGAAGGCAGTTTTTGTATTTTTACGGAAGATCAGATAATAGGAGCCTTGCTGTTCCTTTTGTTTTTGTGCATTGTTCATTAGCCTGTGAGTGTTACAGGCACACTTGATATGCTTGGCTTGCTCTGGAGTAGAGCATCGCCTGAAAGCTTTCGGTGGTACAACACAGGGTGAAGATGGGTTGGCGGAAAAAGTAAGGTTTCGTGTGTGTGTGTGTGTGTGTGTGTGTGTGTGTGTGTGTGT